>APFE030239917.1:61996-77629 GCA_000404065.3 Pinus taeda | reverse complement strand
CTAACTCTCTGCCTCTAACACATAGTACTGTGTAAAGCACAATTAGAAAGTAGTTAAAGATTAGTCTAAAAAGTACCCCAAAGCCGGCTGCAAGTTATTAGTATTATGATCTCTAAAAGATAGACAATTTATAATAAAGAGACCATTCATATGTTACCAGACAGATTTGAGAAATAAAACTAAAAATCAGTTATGAAAATAAAGTAAAGGCAGCAACTTTGAATCTGTCAACTGAAACTACCACTAGATATAAAGCAAATACATAAACACACAAGCAATCCCGGGTTAAAACCTGCAAAAGAACAATGCTGATCAGCTTAAAATAAAGGCTGTAAATGAAATAACATGAAAGTAAATTACGCTGTACATGTGTCCAGAAAAGGAAATGCTGAATGGAAATAAGGAAATGCTAAACATAAGATACTATACAAGGCTAACATGAATAGGGGCCCTCCTTTCATATAACCCAAAGAAGACTCAAGGTATTGAAAACTTCAGAACAGCACTGCTTCTATTACTCCATGTGCAGAAAATTACAGTCAAGAGTGCTAGAACAACACTATTAAAACAGAGTCTGGGAATGCACTAAAATTATAACAAGTTCATAAAACACAGCAACTAAAAAAAAGTAACATAAGCGTACGCAGATGCAAGTTTTTATAGGCATCTGAAAGATATCCTAATGCGTACAGCTAAAACTGAAAAATAAACTAACTGTCATGCGTAATTAAGGTTCAATAACACGTCATAAGCCTGCGTGGATGAGCTGGAGGTTCTAGTCGTTATGGGCATTGAATCTAGAGTTGGATTATGTCCCCCACAACTCGCGTAACACGGACAAGTCACCATTTGAACTAACGTGACCCAACAGCTTACGCATCACCGTTAAGCTGCCTTTGTTGACCGTAACTTGACCCTTGTTGACCGGAGGTATAGATGACGTGGATGGCTGAACAAATAGCACAGGAAACTCGAGCACCTTGATTCCTAAGTGCCCATGTGGCTCATTTGGCAAAATGACACGTGAAACCTTGAGATTAACAAAAAGGCTGCGGGATCATCAGATGGCTGCGGAATCAGCAGATGGCTACGGAATGCCTGTAAATATATCAAAATATAAACAAAACAGTCACACATTAGCAAAGCTCACTTGATCATGCTTAATGACATCTAATGTAATGATCTGGGTGGTTTTACATTGAAAATGAGGTAAAAGAGAGAGGTAAGTGATGAAAAACAGTAGGTAATAGTGGATGATGAGGTGTAAGTTAGAGGCTCTACACACATACATCGGAAACATTTCAAATAGCGGAATCTCCACCGTCGACCTATCCCACTCCATCCAACAGATATCACATTGTCTACTCACCAACTAACCCAGATGATCTCCACCATCGATGTGACCCGTCTAATCGAATGGATGTCGCACAATATCATGCAGATTCTTGCACGATCGATATCATGTTGAGAGTGCGCGAGAAAAGTAGTTTTCCCATGCTACGTGTTGACCACTAAGGCTAATCGCATGAAATCCTAGAATACTAGTTACAACTTTTTGTCCATGCGAGATACCGTTTCCCACTTTCCGAATACTACCCACGTGCTCAATATGGAACTTAAAGAAAGACGTTTAAGGAATGGTTTAGCGTTTAACCCAAAAGGGAGTATTTTAGGGAATATTCCAAAGTATATTCCTTGGAATATACTTTTTTCTAATATTTCAAAAAATCAAATTATTCTTGGTCAAATGTCCATAAATTGCAGTTTACTGGACTTTTTTTTCAAATTGTGATAACTCCTTCATACAGCGTTAGTTTTTAGAATAATTCATGGAGCCAGAATCAGCAAGAGGAGATCTATTCGGTTGATTAGGTTCAACACTCTTTTCAACACTTTGAAATTGGAGCTGTCACTTAAGATCCTTGATCAATATCTGATCACTCCTCCCCATTAGGAATCTTTTGGACCCCAAAAGACTGACATACTGATCTATACAGTAGATGATAGTACAACACCCTCTTCTTTCAGCCTCCATACACTTGCCTTGCATGGATAGTGCCTTTGAACCAAAACTCAAAGGTATTCGACACTTCCCTTCCTGGATGTGCTTGTCCTCCTATTAAGAAATGTCTTCCTTGAACTCATTCAGAATTTCTGTTGAGAAGTTTACAGAAGGTAGTTGAACATTGCTTCGTTAATCATCGATCCAAGGTGGCTCAAACAAACGTGAGATTACATCATAAATATATACATACTTAACTGAAATTTGCGTATGTACCAATGAATGTATGTTTTACTGTGTCAAGAAGTCAAACCACTTCTTACCAAGCCAATTCTATGGCAACTTTTGTTGCTGCAAATCTTCTTCTGACATCTTGTCAAAAACAACATAAGGCAAGAAACAACATGAAAAAATAAATTCACATCATGTGAATCATCATCATGTCTCTTACATCTTTTGTACAAATGATTGACTAAATCAAAAGCCGACAAAAACATGCCTTTTCAAACAAGTGACTCTCCAATTCAGGCATGTACAAAAAGAACTTGACGATTCTTTTTCAAAGTAGAAAGAATTCCACCTATTGTGAAACACTTCATCATTATATCCCTTTTTCAATCTTGGAGAAAAAATCAAAATTTTCAAGTCGATATGACATTGTGTGCATGTTTAAAGAAAGAAATCGACCATCAAGTCAATTACACACACATGTTCAAATACAATAAAATCATGAACATTCCTTTATTCATACATACCATTCTCATGCATGTATTCCATTCTTCAAATTTCTCTCAAGCACAATCATATGTACAAGATCCTAAATCATATGTACATCTACTTACAAAGTTGAAATGAACATAATTTTTCTGCAATAAAGTGAGTCTCATACTCAACTTTTTCATTCTCCTTTTTCGGTAAAATCCTGCAACTTGCATTCTATTGGAAAAGAAATGTATCAAATCAAAATACATGGAACTTTAATTGGATAATAAATCTAACCATTTCTTACCAATACACATCAAATACACATCCTTTAATTGCACATCGACATCAACATGTGGATCATCCTGGAACACATCAATTATGGAAACTTCCTTTCCATTCTTGCCATTCTTTTTTCCCACCTTCTTCAAATTTTGTGGAAGCATTGTTGGATTCAAAATCCAACATTTTTCAGCAATATGTCCTTGCTTATGGCAATAAGTGGAACACATGTTCATCCTCTTTACAGCATAATTTTCCTTGTCCAATGGACCTTTGGCTTCTTTCCTCCTTTTCTTCAAAAGTTTCCTGTATGTGGCCATTTTCTTCCAACATCTAGAAACACTATGGTTAACCAAACCACAAAAGGAACATGCAATTTTTTTCCAATGCTTATTTGGAAATTTACCATGCTTTACATAATCAAACGAAATGTGATTGAAATCATATTTATACCTTCCTCTTTCACCTTTGTTGCCTTTATGAGAAGGTGAATTGTATGAAGAAGTGGCTCCCTTTAGAACACCATCAATCTCTTCAATGATTTTAGAGCTTTCGCAACTCCCTTGTTCGAGTGCATGATTATGAACACCTTCTTATTTCAAAGTATGTTTCAAACAATTGCATTCCCCATGAATACAATCTTTACAACCTTGAGGTAGAGAACCTGAAATGAAACTCCTTCTAGGAACTATTTCAATTGCCTTCAATACTGCTTTGGAAATTTCTCCATAAGATTGTCCATAGCCAAGACCCAAATATTTAGGCCTTTTCTCAACCATTATTGGTTCAACAATGCCTTGTGCATGTTTTCCCAATCATTTTCCTTCATATCCAATTTTTGACATCAACTTGGACCCTATGGCTCTTGCATGTTTTTAAAAAGTACCAACACAAACATTCTTAGAGGAAATTGAAGACAAACTAGAATAGTTTACATCTTTTTCAAACTGATGCTTTACTAAGGCTTCTTTGGCAACAAGGAGTTGTGTCTCCAACTCATGCATCCTTTCTAGGTTCATATTTGCAATATGAGTTGGCTCTCCATTTCCTACAACCTGTCAAAAAGCATCTGCTTCTCTTCATGGAATTAAACTGCTCTCAAAGTTTGGTGCTCTTCCTTTCATCTTCATACATTTGTTTCACCATATCCATCATGATGAACAAGTCTCACTTCATGTCTTCATCAAATATTCTTATGAAGGAGGAGGATTTTGAAAACTCACTTGTAGAAGTTGTCATTACAAAAATGAACAAAAGAACTGCAACAAAATTCACAAAGCTTTCAAAGAACTAATGGTTGCAGAGTCAAACTCTTATTCAAGTAGTATTTTGCAAACAAACCCTCTTGTGCTTCAAGGGTTTCCTTGAGGTCCTTTGGGTAAGGAGAATCCCTTCAGCCCTTCTTCCTTCTTGTACTTTACTGGACTTAGCTATAAGTAGCTTTCCCTTCACCTTTGCAAACTCAAACAACAGTTAGTTTACAAATAGTCAAACAGTCAAATTCTTTGTACTGTTTAAACACCTTTCAAGTCAAACAAGCAACCTACTGCTCTGTCAATCAAGAAACTTGCTCTGGTGGGTGTTTGATAACTTGTTATGTTTACAAGAACCTCCCACTCAGTTTAAGAAATAAATGATCTAGCTTATATATTACATTTGCAGAATTAAATACTGGAAACAGGTCTATGTATTTTGTTTTTACATTTTAAGTGCTTTAAGTCCATTTTTTTTCTGCTAATATTAAACACATATAACAACCATATAATGCAACAAATAAACAATCACACATAACAACAAATTTAATCTAGGAGTTCACCCACATAACGTGGGCTACATTTCCTTGAACTTTTGTCATCTTGACTTGGCTCTTCGGGATTATGGTAAAGTTTCTTTTACAAGTTCCACACTTAACTCCAAAGGTTATTGAACTGAACCAATGGGCTTAGAATTCCATCTATATCCCCACCATGGCTGTGATTACTCTACAAACATATCTAAGCTCCCTTAGACTTGATTCCTTCAATCAGTTCTCTAAGCTACCCTGAGCTTCTTGATGGCACTAACTCCTTCATAATTCTTTAACTTTCACTGAAACCTCTTATACTGTCTCCAACACATATTAGACACCATCAATGGACTAATCATTTTCTCAAAATGAGCACTGCATCCCCAAACTAGTCCTTCCTCCACAGTTGGCATTTGGTTGGCTAAAACTTCCCTATAGCATCTTGGCCTTTATAAGTCTCCAAATGGCTCTGCAAATCCCTGTAATGAATTTATAATGCTCATTACAGTAAGGAATGACAATTGGTTCGCTGAGAACGAGTACTGGTAGCTCCTACAACTGCCTCCAACCCCTGGTGGCCCTGAGCTTCAAAATCTCCATGGATGAAAATTTCTATGAAGATGACTTCCTCAACTTCTCTGGACTATTCCATTGGCTTCAGAAGGCTCCAATTATCCTAGCTAGCCTCTTGTTCCACTCTCTCTCTGTGGTCAAAAACTGATCCTAGAGTGCATTTAGTCCATATCCCCTAGGGATACTCCACCAGTTTTGGCGAACTACACCTAACTTCAGTTAAACTTGGCATAACCCCTAAGTTTAGCCGCTCTTCTAGGCTGACTGTCAGAGGTAAGCCACTACAATAACTGTTTGGGCACGCATATGAGGTGGTATAATCCTGACGGTTAGGGATAATCCTTCGTAGAGCTGGTGGTCATGCAACCATGTGTCAACTATTTGCAACCGGCGGTTATGTATACATCAAAAGAATTTCAAATAGTGGAATCTCCACTGTCGATCTATCCCACTCCATAAAATGGATATTGTGTCGTCCACTCACCAACTAACTTGGACGATCTCCACCATCGATGTGACCTGTCCAATCGAACGGCTGCTACGCAAGCTCGCGTAGATTCTTGTACGACAGATATCAAGTCGAGAGCGCGCAAGAAAAGTAGTTTTCCCATGCTATGTGTCAACCACTAAGGTTAATCTCGTGAAATCATAGAATACCATTTACAACTTTTTGTTCACGTGAGATACCATTTCCCACTTTCTGAATACTACCCACATGCTCAATACAAAACTTAAAGAAATACGTTTAAGGGAAGGTTTACTGCTTACCCCAAAAGGGAGTATTCCATTGAATATTCCAAGGTATATTCCTTGGAATATATATATTTTTTAATATTTCCAAAAACCAGATTATTCTTGGTTAAATGTCCATAAATTGTAGTTTAATGGACTTTTCTTTTCAAATTGCGATAACTCCTTCATACCTTGTCAGTTTTTCGAACCGTTCATGGTGCTGGAATTAGGAAGACGAGATCTATCTGGTCGCTTAGGTTTGACACTATTTCTAGCACTTTGAAATTTGAGCTATCACTTAAGGTCCTTGATCAATATATGATCACCATTGGAGCTGTAGGAGCTAATGATGTTGCCAAGGTGGATGGTACTGTAGTAGTAATTGTTGGGATAATAGTGGTAGGGGAAGTCTCAAGACTAGTTTTTTTTAACTGTATCAAGCTATCTAACTCCTTTTCCATTTCCTTCAGTTGATCATTCAATTGTAAAACGAGGTCCATCATTTCCTCCTGATGTGTTTGGCTCTCCAAGACTTCTTTTGTCTATGGGTGCTTTGAATGAGGAAGCTTCAGTTATTTTTTGAGAGTAGCTATGTCCTCATTCTTCTTCTTTATTAACTTCTCAACAGCTTTGATGTCATTGGGATCATGTCCCAACACAATTACCAAGTCCTCCAATGACTTGATCCTGTTGTCCTTAGCCTGTGAGGAGGTCTTTTCTAATTTATACTATGTTGTAATTTTGTCCAATGAACTCTACAGCTTTTGTGCAGCCATAGCCTTTCTTGTTAAGGTGGAGTAGGTCATCTCACCTGCTTGCTTGTGGAATTCAATTTTTTCAATGGGATGAACATCCCTGGCCAACACCTAAAAGTATGTTTTCCTGTAGTCAGCTGATGTCTTTGGCTGCTAGATAGTAGGCTGCATAAATGACACCTGCATTTTTCCTGTTTTGATGTCAAAAGATGATATCAACCTGCTTTGATTTTCTGGTGTGTGTTTGAAGTATCGAGCATAGGTTTTGGCCTTCAACTTCTCATTTCTTAATTTAATTTCTTTATACCTATCCTTGATATCATTTTCTTTATCAGCTGGCTTGGTGAATGAAGAAACCTCAACACTGAGTTGTCTCTCAATCAGTTGAGTGTTAGATGTTGAGGGCTACTGTGTTTCTCTTGAAGCTGTTGTACCTTTTCTTCATTCCACCATTGTATTTTTGTCAGTGATTTCCACTGATTCAATGGTTTCTTCCTATTTAGTTAGAAGATTAATCTTGGGCCTCTTCCTGATCTCAAATTTCTCATATGTGGTTTCTATAGCTGAATTGGAACCCTCCTCCCTGTTTCTCTTTGGGTTTCTCTCCTCATTTCCAGGAGTCTATAAAATAGGAGGAATATTCATTGGTTCTCCTAGTTCTGGAATTTGCAGGATGGAACTTTCATCGATCTATATCTCTACATTAATCAATGTATTTTATACATCCACTATAGTGCTATCCATGTCAATTAGAGTGTTTTCCAACCATTTTGATTGGTTTGCAAACCTCTCAATGTCTGGTCTGGGATGATGGATGAAAGGTCCCAATTTGACCTCAATCCTCAGTTTATTTATGACTCCATGAGGGTCATACTCCCACATAAAACTATTTTTGAACTTCATTTGTTGTAAAATCTTGTTTGCCTTTGGTCCAGCTTCTTTGGTGTTACAAATGAAGGGTCCCAATTGATTTTTCATTTTGAATTTGGTTTTCTTCCTAGCTACTAGGAAGTTGACTTCATCAAAATTGATAATCTTCTTAAAATATTCTAGTGCAAATATCCTCATGGGGAGGTATTTGGGTAGTTTGTAAGGGGCAAGTTGGCATCCATAAATTCTTATCTCTATGTGGTTTTGGTACAGATACCAGTCTCCCACCTTACTATTCTTGGCCAACTGTAACACCCTTTTGATCTCTTGGCCGATTCTAGGCCGAGGGCTATTGGTTAGCATATTCATGAGTGGATGGACAAATGAATCAATGAATTCCTTATAAGTGAATGTAGTGGAGTACTTTTCAATCAAGGGTGTCAAATAAATAATTGATCTTTGATTTCCCTTGGTATCCAACTTCTAGATGCTGACAGGGAATTTTCCTGATTGATAATAGAAGAATATATGAAATAATACAGAAGAGTACTTGAAGACTCTTTCAGTAGCTAAACTGGTGAACTGTTCATGCATCCTGTCTGCAATGAATTGGGCATAATTGTAAATAACAACAAGAGGCTTGCCTAGGCTAAAGATGGAGAGGAAAGCAAGGACAACCTCATCCACATGATCATCTGTGGTGTATCCTAAAATGCCAGAGAGCATAGTAATAATCTATCTGCATCTCTCAAAAAAAATAGTGGCAGCATAAGGGGGACTATCTGTGGGAGTATGACATTCCTCTATGATGAAAGTTTGGAAAACTTACATTATTTTGGGCAGGTCTAAGTTGACATAGAGGTCCAGCAAGTCTCCAATAGATAGTGGGGTCTCATTAGGGCTTGGTTGGACTTGCAACATTTGGTTAAGGGATTCTGCAGTGATGGAAAATTCACTTGCTGGTTAGGGGTGACAATAGCTCTTTGGTTAGGAATATAGCAAGAATGACAGAAATAGATGATTTCTGGGAATGGGTGTACTTTTGGAAACAAATATTTGGCCAAATTAGACTCCCAAAGGTGAATGTCATTGTTCTGGCTCAAAAATTTGTCCCTACTCCAGTAGTGGAGCTTTAGAAGGTAGTCAGGGGAAGCAGTATTGTTTATTTGAAAATATCTATCTGCTAATGCAAGGTGGTCGATGTCCAAGTGAGGGTTTTGCAGAGGTGTCACGTCTAAAGAGGTTTGGGAAGCCATAATTGGGTGTAGAGACATGAATTCAGTTTGTAGTGGTTTTAGAAGTGAGGTTTAGAAGTTCAGGGATAGTGAGATGGTAATTTTAGTCTGTAAACAGGGTTTGGGGTGTATAGTAGGTTTGTTTCCAATTTGGGGAATTTTTTTTTAATTAATTCAATTAATTAACCTCTCAATGTAAACTGTACAATTTCAAATTCAGGGGCCGTTCTGGTTTTTCCAAGAATACATGGAAATCAATGGTTTGACATGCACACTGGGTTCAATGGTGAATGTAGAGGGTATGGTGGCTTCAAATATCAATTGGTTGCTTCAATTAGGTGTCTGAAGCTTCTTCAAGCGGCAGACAGTGGTCAATTTGGTTGTTTCAGGTTCAGGGTGTCGCAAATAGGTTAGCAACACTTTACAGTGAAAAACACAAGAAAGGAGCAATTTGGGGCTTTTTCAGCCTTTTAATGGGTAACAGTCATATTTTGGCGCAAAAAATATAAATGAACAATGGGAATTTTTTGGTTTGGGTAGGGAGGTTGTTTTCTGGTCCATCACACCACTTTGGAGGGAAGGTGGTATTTTTCGCAAGCACGCGATTTCACCTAGTGCCGCCACGTAGCAAAATAGTTTGGCTAGATGCTTATTCTCTATCTATCAACATAAAATTTAAAGCATGAATGAATCAAGATTAAGCTATTTGACCATCATGGATTGTGGTATTTCTGACAAGCTACACACAACCTTTTTTTACAAAGTAAAGTAACAAGTAGTGGCATTTGAATTTGCACACTTTCATGATCTGTTTTATTTCTTTTTTGGGTTCATATTTTTCACTTTTTTTTTATATTTTTCTTTATTTTTGGCCTTTTATTATTCTTTTAGGACATACCATCTTTACATTTTTAAATTTTTAATATGGAAAACATTTTGCAGAAAGAAAAAGTATGTACAATATTACAAGACTAACCATAGCCAATTCAAAATTATGAATCCTATTATTATAGGACCCTAACACTCGTGATGGGTTGTCACATTATAGATATTCTCTAAATATTCCCTACTCAACTCACCTTTAACAAGTTCAATATATCGATCTCCTTCCCATAGATCCAGGGGTGCTGTCACCTGAACCCCCCTTCAAAAATCATCTGCCTCTTCTTCAAATTAATGATCACCTAATTATATGCCCAATCAATTCCCAACAAAGATGGGTATGGATCGGTGTCATCAATAATCTCTATGACTTCAAAGTCAACAATACTCACAACTTCATCAATATCTATTAGCACTCCTGTGAGGCTACCAATGCGAAATATACAATGTTGATTTACTAATTTCAACTAAATAAGAGACCAATTTAACTTTGGTTTTCCCATAATTTCCTAGGTACTCTTTGGAAAAATATTTACATTGGACCCAAAATCCATTAAGATATTTTCCATTTCATATTCTCGAACTTGCATGCCAAATTTGAATTCCTTACTTGTCCTCTTCCTGCGAACTACCTGATTGACAACGGATGAGGATTTTTGAGCAGTGGTTATTTTAGATTTCTTGCCACATTGTTCCATCAACTTCCTAAATTTCTCTAGCGCATGTGCATCCTTCACCAAATCAAGGTAGCTTTGAAGCACGTTCTAGAATGGATCTACCTCATTCATAGGCTCCTAATACATAATATCATCATAGATAACCGATATAGCTGCTTCACGGACTGCTTCCGGTTTGTCCCATTTTATAACAACTATTTCCTTTTGCTTCTTTATAAATTTTCTTCTCTTGGATAGGATCAAACTTTAGTGGAGGTTAAGGTTCCCTTCTCACCTCACCTATTGTGACTATGGAGTTACAGACTTTGCGAAATTATATTTAGTTGATCTGGAACCTCCTCAAGTTAATATGCCAACTCGTTGTTTGGATTGACAACTATCATCTGTACATTTGTCCCTTTCTTCTCCTACCCTTTGGAAACTAACTGAGGGAAATTCTCAGTCGAATAGTCCAACTTCCTACAATATGTACATGTGTAGCAGGGACTATAGGAAACCCACGTGAGGTGTCCCTATTTTCCACAATTATAATAGACTATCATTCCCCATCCTTGCTCAATTCCTCTTCCTCAAGCTTGCCCTCATAAACCTCTAGTTTCTAACCCCTATCCTTGAATTGGTTGATTATATTTTCCAGGTCCTATACTTCCTCCGGCTTCTCTTTCTCTTTAGCCAAATATTGGAGTTATAGAGTCAACACAACCATTGTTCTCTCCACTTGCTACTGGCGATGCTTCCAGCTTCAACAGGAGATATAGTGCCTTAAAATATGAACAAATTCGTTTTCATGTCAAGGGTATCCCGATTTAGGGTGATAACCAAGTGATGAACTACTGCTTGTGTTTTGCATCCAAGATTTCAAACATCAACCGGTCCTTCAATATTTTAAAGCATTGGTCAAAATCCCACATAGATTTGCTTCAGCTTTGCTTGATCTCGTTCAACTTAGTAATGCATTGAGATTTAGAATTTGACTTCTGAAACTCTCCGATCAAAGCCTACTTGATCTCATTCAAGGTTCTATTTTCCCAGCTGGATTCATGCTCTTAAATTTCATGTACCATGTCAACACACGATCTTTGAAGGTTGCTCCCCACTGCATAATATGTGTTTCCTTTTCTTGGACCTATTTTTTGTCTAGACAACTTCATAAACAAGAAAATGTTGCTTTGGGTATTCATTACCAACAGTATGGGACATGGGCATTCTTAATTCTATGCATGAAATTGAGCTTTGCGCAATAATTCTCATTGAAGTACTCCCACTTGCACTTTCTGAACCAGTAAAAACTATGCACTTGTTTGCGCACCTAACTGAGCTTAAGTCCCTTGCGACCCTCCTCCTATAATCTAGCCAATTCCACTATTACTAGTACCTCCATCTCCTTGACTATAATTACCCTCTATAGTATTCATGGTAATATGTTGAGTACTCTCCTCTAGATTAGCAGAAGCACGTGGGGTCATGGGTTTGACACCAGGCATGCTCTAATTCTGTTATCCAAGATCTAGTGGTTCCATGCTATGTGGACTTAGCTAATGCTCTTCCCCAACTTCAGTACATGGAGTACTGAACTACAATCCTTCATAACTCTGATCACTTGCACTAATCCTTAATACTCTCCGATGGCCTTTTCTTACCTCTCTCCCTGGGATCATCCTCTTAGTAGGCATCAAAGCTAATCAACCTCCTCCCACATCACCCCATCGAAACCCTTGTCCACTTCTTAAGGTGCCACCCTCAAAACCCTCTATCTCCATACTATATTCTAACTTTCACTTGCACAATATTGTTCTCATTGTTAGCCTCCATTGCAGTATTTCCATCTTTTCTCCTTTCTCTCTTATAAGACCATCTTCTGGTTCTCTCCCCTTCCCCTTAGTGCGAGAGTGATTTAACTTCTCATGTTGTCTAAATCTAATGGAAAGACTTTATGGTCATATAGTAACATCTTAATGAATAACGGTAGTGATTGTATGAATCTACCTCACAATCCCTTAAAGAATTTTCTTTGTCCAACACCATAGGAAACTATCGCTTCTATTTCAAATTCAATAACATAACTTTCCAACACACCTTCAAACCAAAAATATACATCACAGGAAACTTTATTACTTACTGCTTGCAATTTTCGTATCTCCTCAAGAGTCCATTGCCTTGGTCCATCTTCTTAGTAGGTTGGATTGATTGTATGAATCTACCTCACAATCCCTTAAAGAAATTTCTTTGTCCATCACCATAGGAAACTATCACTTCTATTTCAAATTCAATAACATAACCTTCCAACACACCTTCAAACCAAAAATATACAACACATGAAACTTTATTACTTATTGCTTGCAATTTTCGTATCTCCTCAAGAGTCCATTGCCTTGGTCCATCTTCTTAGTAGGTTGTATTATTGTTTGTCGGCCATTACAACCACTCTCTCAAAGTATTGGGAAATTCTCCAAAGAAAGGTTCCTAAAATTCAGTAAAGACATACTTTTCCAACCATTTTTCTATGCTTTTTCTTTTATCCCCTATCTCTTTTGTTGTAAATTTTGTGCACCTTTAGTTTACGATTGAGTAACCTACTACCATTGAGTAACCTCTTCCTTGGTGGGGTTTCATAGATTCCACATATTTTTTGCAAAATAATCCCATCATACAATGCTCCATATTCTTGACAACAAAACCTTTTGTTGGCATGTGGGATTCTATTGGACTTAGGATTTGTTGCGTAGTTGGCCAACAAAGCCACTCAACATCAACCCTTTTGGCATCACCCAAAAAATGGATGAAATCTCACTTGAGATGCTAATGGGAACTATTGGAGCTAGGTTTTTACAGTCATATGGGATTGTTGGAACCCTGAATCACTCAAACTTTCACCTATAACACATAACTCAAACATCTACCAGATGGAAACCTAGTAGTCAATTTGTGACAGCACACTATGCAAGACTCCATGAAATCTTGCACACCCTAGTTAGTGCACATGAAATAATCGACCATACAACTAAGGCAAAGATATAATATTGTTTCCAACAGTTCTTTCAACCTCATCATATGGGTTACAATTCACCACAACAATGCTTTACCATATAAAACAATTACCAACTATCATTCCATTCAACTATTTATAACATTAATAGATATTCAACTCAATCAAATATTATTCAACAAAGGACAAGTGAACAAATAATATTAATAAAAGAATACATTCGTATACCACAAAATAAAGGAGGAAACCCATCATTCTTTCTATTACTTTAGCAGAAAATACAATAAGGCACAAGGTGCTACAACAAAGATCATGTACCCTTGGCTCACTTGCCTTCGTGGAACCATTCAAAATACAACATAACAACCATTACAATGTCAACACATAACGACTCCATATGATATTACTTCTATCACATTCGTGCTGCACAACAAATATAGATGTAGAGACTAACACATAAGACTTTTGTAACCAAAAGAGAAAAAAATAACAATCCTTTTGTCTTCGACAACCATAGTCTAATCATCCAATCGCCCAAATGTCCAACCCACATTATATCTTGAACATGTCCCTATATCATCTCTTCGTATCTTCTCAATCTTCTTCGGCCAACTCCTCCACTCCTCCAGTTGTCCCCCTGGATGAATAACAATTAGGATATTTTCTGACATCCTTTCTCTAACTGTCCCATACCTTCCAATCATATACTGAAAATATTTCCTTCCCGCTCACCCCATTTCACCAAACTACTTCTTCATGCAAATCTCTTCAGCCTCTTATGCCATGGCATCCCTCGCTTTCTTTGCCATTAACTACAAAATCCTAACTAGTGGATCTTATTTACATGTGTCCCTACTCGCTAGATGTTTCCACTTCCTTCGTGCATGATGCTTTTGTGTTCCTCATCTTCCCCCCGAAGCTAGCTCTCATTGTTGTGCCTTAACTGCTTCTCTTGATGTGCTAATCTATCCTCTACGTGGTCACCCTCTTTAGCACTTAACAAAAAAAGTCAAAAAAAAAGTTTAGCCTTCAACATGCTTGGTGTTTGGAACCTCCTCTATATCTTTTATCTCCCCATATTCTTATTTTAGGTTCATTCTTTCTCACTAGGAGTCCCCTTCTTTGACCTAGGATTGGATTCTTCCTAATCGTTTTCGACTTGGGTCTGTAGGACATTGAAGAGATTTGTTGGTGATGAGTCCCTAGTTTTTCTTTAGTTATTTTGGTTCTTAGCTATTGTTAATTCACCCTCCTTGATTATGTGTTTTCCATTGCTCCTCTTGTTCTATAGGTGAATTTGTGCCCTTAGTTGCTTGGGCCTTCTCACAATATCTAGTGTAAAGGCCATATTCATGATAGAGTCGACTTTTAAATGGAATTTTCTCATAATATAGATGCTAGAAATCAGACCATATCCTAGGGTGAGATTAATTTATAAAGGAAAACCCTTCTCATATTGCTTCCACATAGATCTTGGCACATGAAAACTTTGATCCTCTGGGTTTAGCCCTATCCAAATATTTTCCAACCCCATTTCTTATTGCTCACAGATAGCCATCACTTTAGCAAGAGAGCGGGAGCTGATGGGTTTTAACCATACAGGGAGTACATTCGGGATAACTTTCATCAGGGAGAAGTCTAGAGACCATTTGTTGAAGTACATACCTCAAGTTCCAAAAAAATAGGGTTTGTTTTGGAAGATCAAATATTTATGCTCCTTTAGTTCAAATAGAAAACTAAAAAATCTATTACCACACACATATAGTCTGATATTACCCTTCATCATCAACTTCAAAGTCTTATCCAGCGATGCTTCCATAGATCACGGGGATGACCACATCCCCGTGAACTTTCCAACCATAGCTCAATCAAAAAAAGGGAAGGTTGTTCTTTGAAGTCTTGTGGGAAGAGCCATCGAAGGAATCACTTTTTTCTTCTTCACAAACTTTTCCTACTCTTCTCTGCTTTCGGGTTTTTTCTATAGAGTAGCCACAAGAGCCTGGAAGGCCGCAATTTTTCTTGTGGAGGTGGAGAGGCCCCCTCCAAGGATGCCATAACGAGATTAGTCTAGGGTTTTTGCAGAGATCGAGAGGACCTCAGAGCCAATTCAAGTTTCTTTAAAATATTTAGATTTTGTAATTGGCATTATTA
>APFE030239917.1:41105-61732 GCA_000404065.3 Pinus taeda | reverse complement strand
AAATATAATAATTAAAAAACACAATAATTAAAAAACATTTTTTTTTACTAGTTACACTAACATTTTTAAGTTATCTAAAATTTAACGAATCAATTTTAATTATAATAAAAACTTATATCAAACCTGTCAACTTTCTTTTCAATTTTCAAGTCTTCTATCTGAGCACAACCATGTTGAACTTTCAGCTGACC
Organism: Pinus taeda; assembly: GCA_000404065.3. Taxonomy (NCBI): domain Eukaryota; kingdom Viridiplantae; phylum Streptophyta; class Pinopsida; order Pinales; family Pinaceae; genus Pinus; species Pinus taeda. The sequence goes on along the minus strand of APFE030239917.1, from coordinate 61,541 downwards.
ATGGCGGTGAGTTACACCCGCATTCTCAAAGTTTAAACACTTCCTTATCATAGTTTACATAATTTCATATATATGTTTTATTGAAGAATATTTAAATTGTATAATGTAAATATTTCGCAACTGTGATTTTAACAAACTTCCATTAAATTCGAGATTAAAAAGAAGAAAACAAAAGTAGTAGTTGACAAAAACAGATAGGTAGACAGACCTACGTACAATAATCTAACTAAACACAACTTGTCAACTAGAAAAAGAGTTTATATATATATATATAACAATTAAGCTAAACTTTTCATTACACATTCCTTGCATCCATCTCCCTTTGATTCTCAAAATTTGTCTAAATCGAGATAACCTCGACCACTGTTTTCTTTTTCTGAAGGAGTCATAGCATTATTTTTTAAATGAGGTTCGACATTATCTTGTATTTTTTAGGGGGCAGCGGTATTTTTTTTAAACAAGGTTCGACATTCTTCATGGTTCCCTTCTTTAAATGAGATTCGTTGTTGTTGATTACTATTCTTGCAAATGTTGAGTTGCTTTCTGGTTGCATTGTTACTCAGTTTCCTAGCTAGCTTCCGAATGTTGGGACATACACTAAGAGATTTTTTTAGAGTAAAGGGGTAGCAGTCATGCCTTCGTCATCTCATTTCCATATTCAGTCATGGCATCGGAATCAAATGGTTATGGGCAAGTTGTGAATGCTCTCTTGACAACCCATTTTCCAGGTTGAGATTTATGCATAAATAAGTATTTTTTTTGTTTTGTTATGCGAGCTTTGATATGAGGAAATTATGTGATAATTCCATGTTCACTGTACGCTTTGCATAGTTGTGATCATCAATACTATAGTTGTATGGTAATGTTTCAACAAGCTGTAAGTATTGTTTTAAAATGGAAAACTGAGCGTACAAGAATGCTAAAATATATTATTGACTATGTACATGATTAAATTATATACAGATGGACAATTGATTACAACTGGAATCAATTCCCAATTCTCTCTCTAATTGATACAGAGAAAGAACTTGTTCCAAGGGAACCAGTTTCATTCAATCTTCATCATAATGCATTTCTCTATTTTCAAATGATTTAAAATATGTATGACAATATTTCAAAGCTGCAAATATTTTTTGAAAATAGAAAACATAGCATAAAAGGAATTGTAAAATATAGCATCTATTAAAAACAAAGGTAACTATTAATTAACATAATAGCAATATGCATATAATTAATTACAGAGAACAATACCATTCAATTCCACTGGAATCAATTCTCTGTGTAGTTGATACAGAAAATAAACTTGTTCCAGACGAATGGGTCTCATTCAATCTCCATAACATGATAACATCATACTAAAATGCAGATTTAAAAATACCCCTTTAAAAAACAAAAATTAGGATAATTTGAATTGAATTGGAGTATTAGACTGCAAAACCCTTCATCTTGTAAATCCTCTACAAATTTCTGTCATATATATTCAATTAAAAGTAAATTGTTGTATGTTTATCTATTTGCGAGCCTCTCAAAATAAATGACATAAATATCCAGTGGGAGACATTTGTAACAAGCCTGCATTAGTATCTATAGTAAGAGTATCTATTATTACTCATGTTTTATAATACATAATAAGTCTTTTATTTATAACAGTGGTATAGGTTTAGAGTTGATTGACGATAACAATGACAATTGGATGGGTAAGAATCCCTAAGTAAATTTACAACTCACAATAGTTGCCTCTTTGAAAATGCAGAAATTGAAAAAACCAACACTAACATCTACTGAAGACATTTGCACAAACCAGAGATACGTTACTGCAAGTGAGGAAATAACATTATATTTAAGTTAATGTTGTTTCATTCCTTAGCATCCATTATCATTTTGGCTTGCCCTCAGACCTGAACTTGTGCTTAGTTCTCATACTAGGTAAGAACATATAAATTTAACCTTAACAAATGAATAGAAGATGGGATACCATTTGAGTTGGAAATTATTAATTCCTACTTGTCTATGGTTACAATTCTCCATTTGAGGAGTTTGTTCCTACATTATAGGGATTTAGTTTTCTCTAGTTTAGTGTGTGGTTGAGAGAATCTCTCAACCACACTAGTGTACGTCCAAGATAGAATTCCTATTTTGAGACTATTGATTGTATAAATATCTTGTAATTCCTCATTCATTAATTAATAGAACATATTATTTGATTGTGCAACTTTTATCTTGGTATCAGAGCCTCCAAGGGCCTGGCCCCTCCTGGGCCTGGCCCTCCTGGGCTTAGGAAAATAATTGAGTTTATAATTTCAGTATTTGTTTGTCCATCATCGATTGTACGGCGAGAGGTGGAGAACAGGCCCTGGCAGTAGGCTGGCTGGAGGAGGCAAGTTTCTGTCTGTGGTGCGGTCCTGTTCAGGCGCCCAGCCACGTTCTCGACTCTAGCGCCCAGCGCTCGACCCGGAGCTCTTGGAGACGATCAAGGCGGACCTGGATTCGTTCAGGCAGGGTAAAGAGTTTTACCACCAAGCAGTCGCGCGTGGAAGTGCGGATATCTTCTCCACGGCATGCCCGGGACAGGCTGTGGCAGCGAAGACGGGCAGAGGGACTTGTTCGCTCGTGGTTGGGCGATGTCTGGACTGCCCAGCAGATCGGCAGCAGAGGTCGAGCGGTCAGATGGCTGCGTGGTGGCTCTGTGTCCACTTGAGGGAGATCTGGTGGCAGATCTGTCGTTCTGCGGCATGTAGAAAGTGGTTGTCGCTCGTTGACGACATGTTGCCATCTAGTGGTGCGCCAAAGAGGGTATTGGTGCGGATTCGAGGTTGGCTTGTTCGATCAGAGTTAGATCGAGCTCCTTTGAATGACGAGATCGCCTGAACTAAGGCCGACATCCACAGATCAAGTGTGAGCATCGCCCATCGTGTCGAACTGCGGAACGTGGTGGATCGCGTCCGCGGTGATGGTAAATTGAGCAGTGGTGCACCAGGTAGGGACGGTATTGTTGCTGTGGCACCGTGAGCGTGGAGCAGCAAGAGGTTGGCTCGTTGGCTCGCGTGTTTCACCCCCGCTGGAGTGGTGCCGTGTGGGTTGACTGCAACCCCGCATCGGGGTGTTGAATAGTGGCATCGTGGCAGTGAATACGTGGGTACAGTGGCGAGAAGGTTTCAATTTTGGCGGGGACGTTGGCCCGATTGGATCGAGAGGCCCCTCACTATAAGAAGGATGGACACAGTAATTAATTATCATGGACAGGCGGTTGCATTAAATACTGGCAGCAAATCTTCTAGTTCGTCTGCATTTTTTCTTCCACTGGAACGAGTGATCGCTCAACTCAAATAGAATCTTTGTTAAAGTAGCTGCGGCATCGGGGGAATCCTATCAAATACTCTCTAATTGAAACTTGCAGGATATAAATTTCTGGGGTAGTGTTTATCCAACATTCTTTGCTCTGCCGCATCTGCGCCGAAGAAATGGGAGGATTATTGTAAATGCTTCTGTCGAAGGCTGGCTGCCGATGCCGAGAATGAGTTTATACAACGCGGCCAAAGCGGCTGTGGTCAGTATCTACGAGACGCTGAGGATTGAGATCGGTGGCGAAATTGGCATAACGATAGCGACACCTGGATGGATCGAAAGCGACATGACAAGGGGAAGATTCATGACGGAGGAAGGCGAAGTCCTTTTCAAGGAGGAACCGCGTGAGATGTATGTAGGCCCTTATACTGTGGCATACACCGAAGAATGCGCAAGAACGATCGTGTCGGGTGCATGCAAGGGGCAGCGATTGCTTGGAGAAGGCAGGTCGATTTGCGGCTGCTCCGATGGAGCAAGGTGAGGATCCGTGTGAAAGGGCGTCGAAGTCTGTTGGCAACTGAAGCACAGTGAGCTTCTCGATCCATGCCAGTGTGAGGAGATTCGCTAGATAGCCAGCGTGAGGTGCTTGGCTTATTCTGATGTAGAAGATATGCACGAGACTGCAGTTGGAGCTGACATTCAATGCTGGGAATGCTTGGCGAATTGTTGAAGAGGGATTCGTAACTTCTGACGGTGCTCAGCTTGGTGCCGCCACGGCCCCTCGAGTCGATTCGTAACTTCTCCTTGTCGCTTGGCAAATGGACACCGCCCACTATTATTTTCTGCACCTCGATATAAAAGGCGCTGCTGTAGATGGGATTCTTGATCAAGGGAGTTTGGATGAGCGAGAGGTCGCTGCCAGGTGGCAAAAGGAAGACAAGCGGCCCGTCGCCAAAGAAGAGAGCACCCGGTGCATTGGAACTTGGCAGACACATGGCAAACTTGCGGCCAAAGCCTGCCGTAGCGGAGAGCTGAGCTGGCAGTGCCAACGTGGACGAGCTCATTCCGCTGACACCAGCCGCCCCGCTTGGAAAACCGGAGAGGTCTCCTTTGCTAGCGCAGGCGAAGGCCAAGTCTGGGAAGCTGACGAGAGGACCGGGATTCGAACCGTCCGTGCTGGGAAGAGCCGCGACATCCTGCCCGAGTTCGAAACTGTGGGTACCTACGTCGGGCACGACGCATGTATCGTTGTTGCAGCCGGGGGCATGGGGGGCATAACAGGTGCCACAGCCCGAATACAAATAAGATTTGCACAGCTGCGCACTGCAGGCCACCGGGCTGTGTTCTCTGTCGGATTTCAACGGTGTAGAGCAATGTCGCAGGGTCTTGAATGCCTCTGGCCACACGGGAATGAAGTTTGGCAACAGACTGGGTGTCATAGGGCTCCTCTACGCCGGATTGGGGAGCGGGATCGTGGCTGCAGAGGTACTGACGATATCTTCAACAGCGTTTGCGCTAGGCTTGGCACCGGTGTGCTTTATAAGGCCGCCGCTGGTCCTAAGTCGGCTGCCGTCGTCAAAGCAATTGGTGGACTTGCTGTTGGAGCTCTCGTCGCTGGGAAGCGGCTGAGCAGAGAGGAAATGGAGGCCATAATATCTGTTGCCGCCGCCGACAACAGCGGCTCTGTGGATTCTGTGGAGTTTCGCCGGATCCTGCAGCTGAATATGCCGGAAACTCAAGAAATTAAAGACAGCAGATCGAATGATATGTGGCAGCTGCAGTCGTATCAATGGTGGCGGATGGGGGAAGCCTAGCTGTGATCGTGGACAGCAGCATTCCGTATCCACAAGGAGGCGGGTAACCTGCAGACAGTTGGTGCGCATGCCGATTTCTGAGCATCGTAGACCAAACATATATGGCAAAAGCTCATCGTCGCCAACACCAGAAACCATCTCCTTCCTATAGACATATTTTTCATTTAAATTTTCATGTTGAATTTTCTTGCAACCATGTTTTAAATTGAGCCTTATTGAGCCTAGCTAACTCAATGTAGGTAAAGTTGTTTTGTTAGAATTCATGACTCTAACAAATGACAGGATAAGTATGGAGTTTCAAGAAGTTTTGTGTTGATAAGGATGCCGATGCTGTAGGAAAAGATGGGATAATGAAGCTATGGTGGACAACAAAGTAGATTTTTTTTAGTGTGGTTTGTGGGATAGACTCCCTAACATATTATTGTAATAGTCATTGTATGTACTAGAAACTTCAAATGTTGAATGTAAGCCTTGCTAAGGCATTTGAAAGTTCGTGGTGATCTCAAAACCACTTTGTAATGGTTTGTGGTCAGCCTGAAACCATCTGTAAAGCCTTAGTGGCTACAGGAGTTGCCCGGTGGTGGCAAAGTGAGATCCTTGATCGCTCGGTGGTAGCAGATCGGATCTGCCCGGTGGTGGCAAAGTGAGATCCTTGATCGCTCAGTGGTAGCAGATTGGATCTGCCCGGTGGTGGCGAAGTGAGATCCTTGATCGTTCGGTGGTAGCAGATCGGATCTGCCCGGTGGTGGCGAGTGTACACAGGAGCTTTATGCTCGTAGGAGCAGGTGGGCTGCAGTAACACCTGGCTCGGACTCAGATATCTTTTTTCTGAGTAGAAGGGGATTGGCGTTTTTCGCGCTGACAGCATCGCTAGGAAGGCCAACTGGCGCGTCTGTTAGGCCATTAATCGCGCTAATGGGCGCGGGTTTATCATTCAGGATCGCGCCAATTCACCTTCAAGTGGATCTGCAGGAGAGGCAGATCGGATCAATTCAGCTGTATTGGAAACATAAAATTTGCAGATTGTGGATCTGTCCGAGGGCGGCAGATTTTGTTTTTGGAGGTTTTGTACATGCAATTCGTGTGATGATGGTGGATTTGATTATCATGACAAGTAGTCATTAAGGGGGGGAGTTGGAAATTATTAATTCCTACTTGTCTATGGTTACAATTCTCCATTTGAGGAGTTTGTTCCTATATAATAGGGATTTAGTTTTCTCTAGTTTAGTGTGTGGTTTGAGAGAATCTCTCAACCACACTTAGTGTACGTCCAAGATAGAATTCCTATCTTGAGACTATTGATTGTATAAATATCTTGTAATTCCTCATTCATTAATTAATAGAACATATTATTTGATTGTGCAACTTTTATCTATTTGCAGATTAATGGCTTCCATATATATTGGCCCGTTTCTCCATTCCAAGGATGGGACAGAAGTAGAAACTGGCCTCTACAACTTCCATAACCAACACCATAGAGGAGTATCACCCCTCACAACATTATCACTTTTTGCAAAACTCAACAAGTATAGTAAGCAGGTTTCCCAAGTTATCGACCCAATATGGCTGGGAGGAACAAGGTATTGGTAGAGCAATGAAGAACCCAACCTTCTATTGAGCAGCAATGTGTTTTTTACCCCATTTTTGAACGTAGATTTATCACTCTCAAATAAAAATTGGGCTCAATATTCCTCTTCCAAACTAATAATTACAAACTGTTCTTATTAAAACTTGTAGAATGAAGTTTGCAAGATAGAGATATATATTAGCTTCAATATGTTGTGCCGGTGCCTGATAACGACCTCCGCGAGGCTGTCGCTCAATCACGGCGACGCTCCTTCCCGAAGCAGAAACTCCCAGGCTAGCACTCCTCATTGGAATTCAAAGGAAAGCGGTGTTTTTTCGTGGCCATGGATGTGAGACCGAGGTCTTGGAACATCGATGCCAAATAGGACATCTCTGGATCCCGATTCCAATGATGGAAATTCGTCGTGGCTATGGCAGTCCCGATATAGTACGATCAAATGTTATGCAGGAAGACGATGGAGTCGAGCCACGATTTGGCGTTGGCTGTGGCCTTCTCTGTAAGAAGGGTTTGTGGGAGCGGAAGCGACGCCAACAATATGCGCTTGGGAAGGGTGAGGGCGCCCTTGGATGCCGACTTAAGCGTCTGGTTCACATCTTTCTCCCTCTTGTTTAAATCATCCAAATATTTTAACAGGGCCACCTCTAACGATCATCCCACTCTAATTAACACACAAACAATAATTATAATTATAACTATCACAACTATATTTTATTTTGGTTCATTTATGAACATAAATATAAATCAATCACCTGCATAATATCATATTAGTAAATCATCAATGATATACACAATCACATTCTTAAATCTAATTGAAATAGTATAGATTTAATATTGATATTAAAGTTCACATTGATAAATGTATAACAATAACCATAATTAAAAAAACAAAAAAAATACTATATAAAAAATTATTTTATTATTATAATCTTATTTTAATTCGATAATAATAATAATAATAATAATAATTATTATTATAATAATAATATTAATAATAATAATTATTATATTATTTATAATAATAATTACAATTATTATTATATAATTATAAGTATAATTAAAATAAATTAATATTAATATTAATATTGATATTAAATTTAATTGTTTAAGATTTTTTGGAAAATGAACTGAACTTAGATTTGGGTTCGAAATGTGTGACCCTCTGTTCTCAATGTAATTTTTTCGAAAGATCTAACAATATATCATGAATCATTAAAAGCATAAAGCCTGAGATTAAATTTAATTAATAGAAAATATCAATATTGAATATTAATATTTAAATTATTTTAATGTTAATTAATAGTAATATATATTAAATTTATAATGTTAATTGATCAAATTAATAATATTAAACCAAAGGGATTAATATTATAAATGGAAGGTATATAAACCCTAAGATAAATATTCTAGACTTTAAAATAAAGATGGTTACCGTGGTTGATTTTTGTAATAATGTGATGTTGGACCATGGTTGTCACAATGTGACATTGGACCATGAGACTATCTTTGTTACTATGTGATTATGATTGATTTTCATATCACATAAACACTAAGATAAACCAAAGGGAATAATAAACCCATGGGATTAATACTAAAAACCCAAGGGATTATAAGAGCATGGGAATAATATTTGTCACTATGTGACCATGGTTATTCACCATGGTTGACCATGATTGATTTTCATATCAGGAAAACCCTATGATAAACTAAAGGGAATAATAAACCATGGGATTAATACTAAAAACCCAAGGGATTATAAACCCATGGGAATTGTTACCGATCAAACTAGCAGGGGCCCTAGGAGGGGATAAACTATTAGGTCAAGGGAAACAATAGAGCGATAATCCACTATCACCTCAACTAAGGATCCCTGCGCTTTACAGACTTTCACCGATGGGAGGAGACCTGGTATAAAGGGGAATCACTAGATGAATAGATCAATAAGAGGATAAGGAATGGTTCCTAAGGCTTATTCACAAGCGAGACTCAATTGTATAGCTTTCTTGCTTAGGAAGCAAGGCGATAGGCTCTTTAAGAAGGGCTAAAAGGATTATTGAGGCTAGGGTTTGGGAATATATCTTGTATAGATGATTCCTAGGCCTATAAATTCTTATGGAGAATTGGTCTTTGTATGATCTTTGTGGAATTGGAATTGTTAGGTTGCGGGACCACACGAGACTAAGTGGACACATAATTAGGTCAAGGAAGTGGAATTGATCACTCAAGAAGGGGCTTGACCTTATTGTGGAAGAGAAGAGGATCAATGGACACATTTTCTTGGAAGAAAGTGCAATGATCTAAATAATATTACTAGCCAAAGGAAACCTAGGGCAAGAGATGACCCTTGGGCTAGGGCTTGTAATATCTTGAGAGCCCACCATGAGAATTTCATGAAATTTGGAGAGCCTCTAGTGGAAACCCTAATGTAGCAATGTGAAAGAGATTGAAGTCTTTTGATGGCTACAACATGATATAATTGATGACCTGTATGACCTATGGAGACTAGGCCTAGAAAGAGAAGGGAAGGTGAGAGAAATATGAGTTTAAGGAAATGACCTAAGGACTAGTGTCTTATCCTTTGCGAGAGATGGAGCGAGGAGAATTTATGGTTTGGAAGAGGTTTACCCAAGAAAGGAGGTCTTCAACCAACTTTTCATAACATTAAGGCATGAGGGCATCTACTTGAGACATTTACACTTCGATATGCAACAAATGATGAATTATCAAGGTATATTGTGACAAAATAACCTCTACGAAGCTTCAACCATTCATATATGGCCCATGCAGTGCTATAAAAGATCAAAATTTCCACAATTTCGTACAAGAAAGTAGTAAATTTCGAAATTGTATAATGAAAAATCCCAACAACACTCATGTGACAAAGAAAATGACAAGAATAAGCATGAAAAATATTACTTACATGTACAAAATAGTATATCCAATCATCATATTATGCCAATAATGAAGCTCCAAGACAAGATAAGTAGAACCAAACATCAAAATTCATCCATAACATCCAAACTCGTCCTCCAAAAGGGAATGCGAAGTTCACAAGAACTACTAAATCCCAATTTAAGTGAGATGATTAGAATGAATCACCTCATTTCTATTTATACAATCACTAATGAGTTTGATTTGCCTTGTTTTGCCTAATTGAGCCCTAAACAATAAAATAATGTGCAATAATAACATCCCTTGGTGACAAGCCCACCAAGATTGCTCAATGACACAATAATAAGCCTCTCAAGAGGATTGAATGATTAATAAACTGAGTCATTGGGCCTTTGGGGAAGCCTAATTAAGTTGTAGGTTTTAACCCTATATCAAAATTACCAGCAAACGAATTCTTGAAAAACAAAAAATACACAATGGTGAGAGCATACAACATAAAATAGATAAACACAAAAATTTTCCCCTAGATCCCAACCTTGGGACTACCAGATTGATTTTTCAATATATTCCTTTCAATGTTACAATACATATATATACATGTCGAAGCATCCATAAACCTCAATCCATTAACCCTAGATTAGAACATAACCGTAGTTCTCTTGACAGGATCTACAAAATACCATGGGAATAAAAACATCATGCCCAAAACCATGTATGAAATCCATGCACAAAACCATAGGTAGGTCCTCCCACCTAATATAGGGTACAAAAAAAAATTTTGGGGCACTGAACAAGACCTCATGTAGTGGGGTTACCACCGCCTTGCATGTAGGTTTTAACCCTGTACAGAAATTACCTACGTACGAATTCTAAAACAAAGAAAATAAATAATGCGAGAGCATAACACATAAAACACATATGCATAAAGATTTTCCCTTGGATCCCAAAACCGGGACTATTATGTTCCTTTCAATGTTACAATACATATTTATACATGCCGAATCATCCAATACCATGGACCGAAAACTATTGTGTCCAAAACCATGGACCGAAAACCATCGCGTCCAAAACCATGTGCAAAAAATCATGCACAAAACCATACGTAGGTCTTCCCAACCTAATATAGGTGCGAAAAATCATGCACAAAACCATAGGTAGATCTGAACCCCATAGAGTGGGGTTACCTGCACCCCTCAAACCCCCTGTGACCCCCCTCGCTATGCAATCAGCACAATGAAGGGGAGCTTTCGGCCCCCTTCAAACCCCCCAGTTAACTATGTCAGCTAGTCGTGGAAAGAATATAAAACAACCCAACATTCTCCCACTTGTTTTTTTCTTTCCATAGGGGGGCGTAGGAGAGCTTAGTCATTTATCCAGCCTTGCAACGCTCATTGTTTCTCTACACCAAGAGAACTTCTCAGAGCTCACAGATTTTGTCAATGCATTTGTAGTATTCTTCAAAGTGTCCACCTTTACCAGCAACACCTTTTTGTCTTCTATCACATCCCTCACAAAGTGATATTGAACATCAATGTGCTTTGTCTTTGAATGATATGTAGGGTTCTTTGCCAAGAAAATTGCACTTTGGCTATCACAGTCTATCCTTATAGCTCCCTGTACTAACTCCATACTTGAACACAATCTTTGCAACCAAACTACTTCCTTGATTGCATGAGTGGCTCCCATGTATTCTGCCTCTATAGTTGATAGTGCCACTACAGATTGTTTTTTACTCATCCAACTAACTGCACCTCCAAAAAGGTTAAATACATACCAACTTGTAGATCTTCTTTGATCCATATCTCCAGCCCAGTCTGCATCAACAAAGCCACGAATATCCAACACTCTGTCCAATCTCGGTCTTTCTTGGTAGCACAAACCATAATCACTAGTGCCACGCAAATACCTGAAAACCCGCTTCACCGCTGTCTAGTGCTCCTTCCCTGGTTTTGACATAAACTTTCTCAATACTCCCACTGCATGTGCAATGTCTAGTCTAGTACAAACCATTGCATACGTCAAGCTACTGACTACACTTGCATATGGAACACAGGACACGGTTCAACAAATAACCTCACACCTACAGGAATAGGAACCTTCACCGTTTTACTATCCTGCATATCAAACCTCTGTAGTATTCTCTCGACATACTTCCTCTGGTTTAACCAGAGCTTCCTCTTTTCCCAATTTCTTTTAATTTCCACACCTAAAATATAGTTTGCAGCACCAAGATCTTTCATGTCGAATTTTGAGGACAATTGGGTTTTCAAATCCTGGATAATTTCTTTGTCATTTCCAACCAGCAACATATCATCCACATACAAGACTAGATAAATAACATGATCACCAATTAATTGAAAATACACACAGGTATCGTCCCCATATAAATGTATCAAATTTCTAATACCACATCCTTGGCGACTGTTTAAACCCGTACAGAGACTTCTTTAACTTGCATACCAGTTCTTTCTTACCCTTCAACGCAAAAACTTTAGGTTGCTTCATGTAGATCTTCTCTTCTAGATCCCCGTGAAGAAATGTTGTCTTCACATCCATCTGTTCTACCTCAAATTTAAAAGCAACAACAACAGATAGAAGTAATCTAATAGAAGCTACCTTGGCAATAGGAGAAAAAATATCACCAAAACCAATTCCCGGCACCTGGGAATAACCTTTTGCTACCAACCAAGCTTTGTATTTCTCCACCTTTCCTTCTACATTTGTCTTCTTCTTGAACACCCATTTGTTGTCAATGGGTTTCCTTCTAGCCGACAACTCCACCAGATCCCATGCCTCATTTTTGTGCAAAGATGCCATTTCATCAACCACGACCTCTTTCTAGAGTTTTCCATCCTCTGAATCTACTGCTTCCTTCATAGTTCTGGGATCATCATTAGTAATAGATAAAGCAAAATTTGAACATAAATAAAATGGAATATACCTTTCTGGCTGCCTTCTTTCTCGAACTGATCTTCTCACACCCGGAGTTTGTGGCTCTTCATCTTTTGATTCCTCCTCTGTTGTAGAGTCTGAATCTTCCTCCTTAAGCTCAAATTCTATCTTCTTCACGTTCCTTTGGTTGGACTTCATGTTTAATAAGATTTGTTATTGTTGATCACTATTCTTGCAAATGTTGAGTTCGTTTCTCGTTGCATTGTTACTTAGTTTCCTAGCTAGCTTCGGAATGTTGGGACATAGACTATGAGATTTTTTTTAGAGTAAAGTGGTAGTAGTCATGCTCTTGTCATCTCATTTCCATATTCAGTCATGGAATTGGAATCAAATGGTTATGGGAAAGTTGTGAATGCTCTCTTTGACAAACCATTTTCTAGGTAGAGATTTGTGCATAAATAAGTATTTTTTTGTTTTATTATGCCAATTTTGATAATTTGAACTGAATTGGAGTATCATACTACAAAACCCTTCATCTTGTAAATCCTCTACAACATTTCTGTCATATATATTCAATTAGAACTAAAATATTGTATGTTTATCTATTTGTGAGCCTCACTGGGAGACATTTCCAACAAGCCTGCATTAGTATCTATAATAAGAGTATCTATTATTAGTCATGTTTTATAATACATAACAAGTCTTTTATTTATAACAATGGAATAGGTTTAGAGTTAATTGACGATAAAACTAGAGAAACGTTACTACAAGTGAGGAAATGACAATATATTTAAGATAATTTTGTTTCATTCTTTAGTATCCATTATCATTTCAGCTTGGCCTCATACCCAAAATTATGCTTAATTCTCATTCTAGGTAAGAAAATATAAATATAACCTTAACGAATGAATAGAATAGGGGACACCGGTTGGAGATTAATGGTTTCCATATCCTATTGGCCCGTCCCTCTAATCCAAGAATGGAGCAAAAGTAGAAATTGGCCTTTGCAACTTCCATGACCAACACCATAGAGGAATATCACCCGTGACAACATTACCTCTTTTGCAACACTCAACAAGTATAGTAAGTAGGTTTCCCAAGTTATCGACCCAATATGGCTGGGAGGAACAAGGCCTTGTTAGAGCAATGAAGGACCCAACCTTCTATTGAGCATCAATGTGTGTTTTTACCCCCATTTTTGAATGCAGAGTTATCACTCTATAATAAAATTGCATGACAAAGTTGGGCTCAAGACTCCTGTGGCTTTCCATCACATATAAGTACAAACATGAAATCAACCAGCCTATTATTTACAATAAACCTCTTAATTTGGAGATGCATTTCAAACTAATAATTAGAAATTGTTCTTATTAAAAACTTGTAGAATGAACTTTGCAACATTATTTTATATATCATAGTATCTATGATATATATTAGTTTCTATATGTTGTCCTGGTGCCTAATAACGACCTCCGCAACACTGTTTCTCAGTCACGCCGACTCTTCTTCTTGAAGCAGAAACTCCCAGGCTAGTGTTGAGATTTTCTGTTTTAGTCAAATAGGCAAAAATCTCTGAAGGATGACAACAATAGGGATTCAGTTCCTAGATTAGCTCCAGGTTGTTGGGAGGGAGTTAATGCCTCCTATATTTGATGTGAGGGAGTTATGAGGTTGTTAGATTCTCTATTCTATATAATAGGCAATCATTCGGATGATTTGCTAAGAGTGTGTGAGGATTTCTTGATGTAATCTCCAAATTTTGATTAATATATTCCTGATCCTTATGTTTGGTGGACGTAGCCCAGATTGGTTGGGTGAACCACGTTAAATACTGTGTTATGTGCTTGCTTCTGCTGTGTGTTTAATTTGTTTGCTAAGCACCTGATCCAACAGCTAACACTCATCGTTGGAATTCAAAGGAAAGCAGTGTTTTTTTCATGGCCACTAATGTGAGACCGAGGTCTTGGAACATCGATGCCAAATAGGACATCTCTGGATCCCAATTCCAATGAGGGAAATTCGTCATGGCTATGGCAGTCCCGACATAATACGATCACATGTTATGGAGGAAGACGATGGAGTCGAGCCACAATTTGGTGTTGGCTATGGCCTTCTCTATAAGAGGGGTTTGCGGGAGAGGAAGCGACGCCAACGATACGGGATTGGGGGGGGTGAGGGTGCCCTTGGATGCCGACTTAAGTGCCTGGTTCACATCTTTCTCCTGCTTGTTCAAATCATCCAAATATTTTAACAGGGCCACCTCTAACGATCATGCCATTATAATTAACAAACAAACCATACCTATAGGTATCACAACTATATTTTTGTTCCTGCATGATCATAAATATAAATCAATCACATGCACAATCATATTAGTAAATCATTAATGACATACACAATCATATTAATAAATCTAATTGAAATGATATAATTTTAATAATAATAATAATATATAAAAAATTATTATTATTATACTTTAATTTAATTTTAATTTTAATAATAATAATATATATTATTATTATTTTATTATTATTATAATAATTATATATAATAATAATATTATAATAATTATATAATTGTAATTATTATATATAAATATTATAATTATAAGTATAGTGAAAATAAATTAATATTAATATTAAATTTAATTGTTAAGATTTTCCGGAAAATGAATTTAGATTTGGATTCGAAACACATCGATTCTTTGTTTTTAATGTGATTTTTCCAGAAAATCTTAATAATATATCATGAATCAAAAAAGCATAAAGTCTGAGATTAAATTTAATTAATAGCAATATCAATATTAAATTAATATTAATATTAAATTATTTAATGTTAGTTAATAGTAATATTGTATTAAATTTATAATCTTAATTGATCAAATTAATAATATTAAACCAAAGGGATTAATATTATAAATCGAAGGTATATAAACCCTAAGATAAATATTATAGACTTTAAAATAAAGATGGCTGACCATGGTTGATTTTTGTAATAATGTGATGTTGGACCATGGTTGTCACAATGTGACATTAGACCATGAGACTATCTTTGTCACTATGTGACCATGATTGATTTTCATATCACGAAAACCCTAAGATAAACCGAAGGGAATAATAAACTCATGGGATTAATACTAAAAACCCAAGGGATTACAAACCCATGGGAATAATATTTGTCACTATGTGACCATGGTTATTTACCATGGTTGACCATGATTATTTACTATGGTTTACCATGATTGATTTTGCATATCGAGAAGACCCTATGATAAACCAAATGGAATATTAAACCATGGGATTAATACTAATAACCCAAAGGATTATAAGCCCATGGGAATTGTTACCGATCAAACTAGTGGGGGTCCTAGGAGGGGATCCTAAAGTGAAACTACTAGGTCAAGGGAAACAATGGAGCAATAATCCATTGTCACCTCAACTAAGGATCCCTGATCTTTACAGACTTTCATCGATGAGAGGAGACGCGGTATAAAGGGTAATCACTAGATGAATAGATCAATAAGAGGATAAGGAATGGTTCCTAAGGCTTATTCACAAGAGAAACTTAATTGTATGGCTTTCTTGCTCGGGAAGCAAGGCGATAGGCTCTTTAAGAAGGCATAAAGGATTCTTGAGGCTAGGGTTTGGGAATATATCTTGTAAAGATGATTCCTAGGCCTATACATCCTTATGGAGAATTGGTCTCTGTATGATCTTTGTGGAATTGGAATTGTTAGGATGCGGGACCACACGAGACTAAGTGGATCAAGGAAATGGAATTGATCACGTGGCTTGACCTAATTGTGGAAGAGAAGAGGATCAATGGAAAAATTTTCTTAGAATAAAGTGCAATTATCTAAATAATATCACTAGCCAAGGGAAACCTAGGGCATGAGACGATCCTTGGGCTAGGACTTGTAATATCTTGAGGTCCCACCGTCATAATTTCATGAAATTTGGAGAGCCTCTAGTGGAAACCATAACGTAGCAATGTGAAAGAGATTGAAGTCTTTTGATGTGACAAAATAACCTCTAGGAAGCTTCAACCATTCATACATGGACCATGCAATGATGTAGTGCTATAAAAGATCAAAATTTCCACAATTTCGTACAAGAAAGCAAAAAATTTCAAAATAATATAACAAAAAATCCCAACAACATTCATGTGACAAAGTAAACGACAAGAATAATCATGAAAAATATTACTTACATATACAAAATAGTATATCCAATCATCATATTATGCCAATAATGAAGCTCCAAGACAAGAGAAGTAGATCCAAACATCAAAATTCATCCATAACATCCAAACTCGTCCTCCAAAAGGGATTTTGAAGTTCACAAGAGCTACTAAATCTCAATTTAAGTGAGATGATTAGAATGAATCACCTCACTTCTATTTATACAACCACTAATGAGTTCGATTTGCCTAATTTTGCCTAATTGAACCCTAAACAATAAAATAATGTGCAATAATAACATCCCTTGGTGACAAGCCCACTAAGGTTTCTCAATAACACAATAATAAGCCTCTCAAGAGGGTCGAATGATCGATAAAGTGAGTCATTGGGCCTTTGAGGAGGCCTAATTAAGTTGTAGGTTTTAACCCTGTATAGAAATTACCTGCAAAAAGATTCTTGAAAAATAGAAAATATACAATGGCGAGAGCATAAAACATAAAATACATAAACACAAAGATTTTCCCCCCAATCCCAACACTGGGACTACCAGATTGATTTTTCATTATATTCCTTTCAATGTTACAATACATATATATACATGTCAAAACATCCATAAATCCCAATCCATTAACCCTAGATTAGAACATAACCGTAGTTCCCTTGACTGGATCTACAAAATACCATGGGAAAAAAACCATCATGCCCAAAACCATCTATAAAATCCACGCACAAAACCATAGGTAGGTCCTCCCACCTAATATAGGGTACAAAAGAAATTTCTGGTGTGCTGCCCCGAACCTTGTGCTGGGGGGTTACCACGCCCTACAGGCCCCCTGATAGGGGAGACTACTACCCACCTTGTGACCCCCTCACTACGCCTGACGCAGCGAAGGGTGGGATTCTTGTCCCCCCATAACCCTTTGACTTCACTCCTGGGGCTTGTCATGGAAATAATATAACACAAGCCCAACAGAATTCTAGAATGTGTCATGATGCGAGAATGCAGCTCAAACATAGTGGACAAGGTGTTGGCCCCTTGTTTCCAAGAAAACCCCTATGGTGCTCCCAAGTGGATGTGAGGGGCACAAGGACATCCTCATGGGTCTCCAAGTGGATCGAAAATTCCTATAAACCATATATAAGGGTTAGGATGATGTCATAAGCCCTCATATGGACCCCGAACCATCTGCCACGTGTATGGTGCAAGTGTGGAGTCAAATTGGCATGGTGAAATAGGTGCATCCTCCTCCTCCAAGAGGTGGAACACAAGAAATCATTGAGTGGTGTTAGGGATCCATGAAGTACTCTCTGCTATTATGGAGGCCCATGGCTCTCAACGCTCACCCTAAAAGTGCCAATGTGGCCCTCTAGAGGGACAGGGCCCCGTATAGGGAGATCGAGCACCAAATGGAGACCCACCTTCAATCCTGCGTAAGATCTAATGTGTCCCCTTTATTTCCAATAAAACAAATCATTAGAATAATCAATTAAAATAGCTTACAATTCCTAGAATCAATGGGTCACTTCATGGTGGCATGCCCTTCCTTAGTGGTCTTTGGCATGTACAAGTTTCTCGAAGCTCAATAGGGGGTTAATCAAGGATCTTATTAGGTGGTTTCAACCTCTAAAGGGGGTGAAATGTCCATGGTACATCCCTCAACTGTTAGGTGGCAAATGATATAGTAGTGGAGCAAAGTAGGGATCAGGGGAATCATCCAAAAAACATGTCATGGTACAAGTTTAGGTATAATAAGGGAAGCCCAAACTTGGTAGATGAGTGTAGGAGGGAGAAAAGTGTGGTACATGAGTTATCTTGGCCTTTGTTTTTCCAACCTTCTTCATATGTCTTTTTCCTTTGATTGATTTTTCTTCATGACTACTTGGGGTTCCACAGGATGAGAGAATGTTGTGTAATATATAACAATGGATAACCCCCCTTAAGGTGGGGCAGTTCATCGCCCACCAGGGGTCATGACGATCATGGGTTCCTTAATGACAGAGGGGGATCATATAGGGCCCAAAGGAACTAGGATGGCCATGGATAACGAGTAGAGCTCATGTTTGGATTTGCCCGATGTGCTAAATTTGCGTGTCCCAACCATCTTTTGCATTTTGTGTTACATTTCCTGGTGAGAGTGGTCAAATATGCTTTTTATTTTCTTTTTAGTTGCATCAACCTTCGGGCATCATTCTAGGACTGACCTAAGGTTTGGACAAGGGAAGGGGGAGGATAAACCTATGTGGACCTGAACAGGAAAAGAGATGAATGGGGATAAAATGAGTGGAAATGGGTCATGTACAGGGTGTTGGAAAGAAAAACCACACAACCAAAATTGGATTTCCCATGTACTGGAAACCCTAAAGCTAATGGCCAGTAAATGAGATCCCACGAGACTAGGATATAAGGTTAACCATGAAACTGGGTAGTGGATACAAGAATGAAAACCTAACCCACTCTTTCCACCGAATCCCCCCACAAATCCATTCCTAAAAGTGCCCATGACAAGGAAAATTACTCAACTATACAAATGAAAATCCATACCTTAGGGGCTAGGAGGCCCAGCTTCAAACACATAATCATAATAAGTGGGTGAGGGAGCACATGGCTGGATCAAGTGGTAAAGATAATAGAACATCGATTTATCTGGTGACTGTAAGGGCCTGCTGGCTTTTAGCTGAGGACTATCTAAGAGAAAAAATTTCTCCTAGATACACTACCCACAGTTAGTTGGTAATAGGAATAATATTAAACCGAAGGTATTAATATTATAAACCCATAGTATATAAAGCCTAAAATAAATATTAAAAAATCTAAAATAAACATGGTTGACCATGGTTTACCAAAGTTGATTTTTATATTGACTCATTCTTTGGAACAATGTGACATTGGACTATTGTTGACCATGGTTTTAACAATGCAATCCTGGATTGTGAGAAAATCTTTGTCATAATGTGACCATCCCTATTAACCTTGGTTTACCATGATTTACCATGATTGATTTTCTTATGAGACATTTTTTCTAACAATACGATGTTGGACAATGGTTGACAATAAACCAAGGGATTAATACTAAAACACCAAGGGATTATAAACCCAAGGGAACAATATTAAACCTAAGGGATTAATATTATAAACCCAATGTATATAAACCATAAGATAAATATTATAAACCCTAAAAAAAATGGTGTACCATAGTTGACCATGGTTTATTTTCATATTGAAACACTCTTTGACACAATGTGACATTGGACCATGGTTGACCATGATTCATTTTCATATTGACACAATGCCAATTAATAAATCCAAGTGATTATTAATATTGACTTTTATTAATGTGGGGTTGACCATGATTGATTTTCATATTGAGACAATCTTTTGCACAATGTGACATAGGAACATGGTTGATTATAATTGACCATGCTTAGTGATGATTGACCATGGTTGATTTTCACCTTGAGACAATATTTGTCATAATGTGATGTTGGACTATGGTTGACAATGGTTGTCCATGGTTCATTTTCGTATTGAGATAATCTTTGTCACAATGTGTCGTTGGAACATGGTTTACCATGATTATAAACCCAAGGGATTTATATTAAACCTAAGGATTAATATTATAAACCCTATGATTCATATTATACCCTAGAAATATGAACCCTTGGTTGATCAAAGGAATGGTATTGCAGGTTTAGATGTTGATGCCTATGATGCAGATCATATATGATGAATGATTTTGGATGAAGTGCTGGTCCTAAATCTTTCTTTTGCTCAGGGGGAGCATGGATGG
>APFE030239917.1:0-35484 GCA_000404065.3 Pinus taeda | reverse complement strand
TGAAGTAGCGTATATGAATCTGAGTATGAAATTGAAAAGTTTTATCTGATCTGATAATACTGATTCACCCCCCCCTCTCAGTATTATTTCCAACAATCATCCTCAATGAGAATAAAGTCCCGCTCACCTAAAGGCCCCTCATCCTGTAATGGCCTCTTGCCTTTGTCCTGAACCTATGGTGTTGATGACGAAAGCAAGACCCCTTCAATCTCAGATGGAGATAATACTCGCTTGGCTGCTGCAAACAACCATCTAGTGCCCTTCTGATAAGGGATGAACATCGGCATACTAGCAGTCTACGTCTCATGACTCTCGTGCTGATATGAAGGTCCACCTGTCTCATGCAAAGCCTCTGAAGGTCCCTGAGGAGTTTTGAAAAACTCACGAGAAATGAAGTCCTCCCAAGTGATGCCCTGCAAGCCATGTTGATGGATGATGACACATTTTATGAGAGCAAAATGATATATACTATTGAACTGCTGCTGAGGAGTCTTGTGCTGCACTAGAGTGGTCATCTTCTCAATATTTCGACACATGAAGTAAGGGATGTTCATCATCCTTACCTGGTAAAATGCATCAGCAGCCTGATATGATAAGCATATAAACGGTAGAACCGGCCCTCACAGATGAAATACTTCATAATCAATTTCATTAAAGGAGCACATGAGTCTTTAAGGTACCGAAAAGGGAAAACTCTCTTGAGCTGTCTCAAAAAAATGGGCTTGATGTATGGTTCATAATGCTGCCAATCAATTTGCTGCCTCTTGTTCCAGTGCTCTCCAATTTTGGGAATACTGGTTGCTAGTGAAATAGATTTTGGTGTTAATGTGAAAGTGACACCAGCTAGAGTGGCTTGACCGTCATGTAAATGCAGAACAAAGAAACAAGCCAACTCATGATGAAACTGAATACTAGCAACCTTCTCACAAAATTCATAGCAAGACTGGTGTTGGAAACAAGAGATGGAAAGAGGGCATGCCTGTAATTCAGCAAGAGAGGTTGGTTCTTCTCTAATATGTTTGCCACCTCTATGAGGCCTCCTGGGTGCATGTACCTCTGTAGGTGAGTCACTGTGTGTCTCCTCTTCATAATCATATGAGGGATCAGATGCCATATCTACTAGTGGATGAACTGTCTTGGAGCCTAATGTGATTACTATGTAGGAAAAAGAAGTATTTTTGGAAATATTTACTATGCAAGGGCTTGTAGGAGACATCTAAAGAGAATATAGGAGGGCTTGTCCACTACATTAACTCTCCAACTCAGCTTGAGATCAAATATTCCTCACTAGTAATTTGAATTCAATAGTAGCCAAGGAACTCAAGTGCATGTGAAGATACAAGGGAACTAGATCCACCAATTTTGAGATCTTGGAGGGAAGAAATCCCCTTTTCGAGGGATCTACCTCTTAGCTACTCTTTGTATAAATAAAAAAGCCTAAAGGATCATTAGGATTTGAACCTAATGATTGATACTATTTTTTTCATCTTCCATGTAACGTATGTGACTCTTATTTTTTTAATGGAAAGTTTACTGTTGGCATATATCTAAGCTAGGTTTTGAGCACTGAAACCCATGGGTTTAGGCCCAACCTAGAGGCTTTAGTCTCTCTCTTGTATTCTTGTTTTTTTCTTAACTAAGTCATTTTACTTCCTTCTCTACTTAAGTTGGATTATATTAAAAATTGTAGTTGCAGTTTGGCCTACCACCTCTCTTGTGGGAATTGTGGTGGAAGACTTTACAACAATAAGCCAAAAACTTGTGTTTATGACTTGTTGAAAATTATTTAGTTTTTGATTGAGATTATTTTGCATGCTTGGTTTCAACAATTTAGGAGTTAGCATCATTGATTTGGTGATTAGATTAGATTCATGTTATAGGATAGATTAGATGTTGAATAAATAAAATTTAACTCATCTTTTCCACATTGATTAATTTTGCTGCCATATTGTTCATTTAGTGCATGTACTTGATTGGTTTGTAGGGATTATTGTTGACTTGCAGTGGTTGGCACACTCATCCAAATCCACTCAAGCCCTTCCATCTTCCTCCTGGACACCTCATACTACTCTCAAACTCTACCACAGAGATCACCCTTATAGGGCTAATGAAGAACATCGTGGGCATTAACATTTGTGTACACCCTTCATTCACCTTCATCCACCTAACTTTCGCTTCAAGACACCCTCATTTCCATAAAAAATCTCTCGGATCCCCTCCTGTAGCAAAGCAAGTCCTCTTGTAGCGCTTCTTGTAGCAGTCTTGCAACATTGCGTAAATCCAACTATATTTTCTCTAGACTTTGACTCTTGCATTTTGGAGTTGAATAATGAAACCCAAGGTTTGGTTTCATGATCAAGGGAACTCCAATACCACTGCAATCCTACCTTTTCGTCACTGCGAAC
Source organism: Pinus taeda (assembly GCA_000404065.3). Taxonomy (NCBI): domain Eukaryota; kingdom Viridiplantae; phylum Streptophyta; class Pinopsida; order Pinales; family Pinaceae; genus Pinus; species Pinus taeda. Next base: position 33,079 of record APFE030239917.1, on the reverse strand, counting down.
ACAAGATAGCAATTAGAATTAGGCTTAGTTTTTTTGAATTCCATAGTTGTTTTGAAGATTGAATTCCTCCTTTTCAAGGAATATACAATTAGATAAATCATTCATGCAAGTAGACTACTAATTTGATTAGTGTGCAAGTAGAGTAACATGGTTTACTTATGCAACTAGACTAGTCTATTCATTTCATGCAATTACAAATAGCCTTTACATTTTATGAATGGAATTTTCATTTCTGTAATTAGAATCATGTTCATTCCTTGCAAACATAATATGATTTCATAGGAAATACTCTTCGTAGTTAGATAAAGGAGTGGTTTATGAACACCATGATCTAATCTAATGACTAAGGATGACATGAGGAAAACTTAACCTACTGTGCATATAACACTATCATCTCTAAGTATGTACAAACCCTGGGTTGATAATTTAAGTTGTCGGCCTTGGAAGTTGTAACATCCTTGATGCAATACTAGGGCCCATCACTTTTTGCACTGTTTCCAGGAGGTGTCCAAGTAGGTGTTGTTTCTACTTAGAAGTTTTTTTTTCATTAGTACTATTGGTTTGAAAGCCTCAAAAATGGAGAAAAGAGAGAAAAAAAGAAGAAGAAGGTTAGTTATTTCATGCCTCATAGGAATAGGAATAGTCAAGGAAAATTCCTACCCAGGACCCCCATCCTTTCAAGTAGCCAACCTTCATTATTCTTGGGTGACTGTGAACTTCCCTCTTTGTCTATAGGGTAGTTAGAAAAACCTCTAGGTGAGGACCCTGAAATTCTTGAGGAACCCATAGGAGAAGAGGAGCCCATGTTTCTTATCCACAACATGCCTAAAAATAGACAAAATGAGATTTTCCTATGAGATTGTTGTAGCATCTACAATGACCCTCCAAAATTTTGCCTTATCCTATTTTGGAGTCTCCCTACCAACTTTACACAGCACTTTGTCTTGCTTCGTCAAGTACTCAAGCTTCAGTGTTTTCCTCGCACAAAGACAACCTGTCGATCATAGTTGATCCATTCCCCTCATAGGCTACTTACCTAGACTTGGTCCAGTTGTAGGTTGAGTAAATTCCCCTTGAAAATTGCAAGTTCTAGAGGGAAACTATCCTTCCCTCCAAGAATTGCACAATCCTCTCTGCCAGCCTACTCGGCTCCAGGATTGCACAATCCTACTAGCCAACCCTCCAAGCAGGATTTATGCAATTCTTCCCAGCAGCAGGTTGTTTAGCCCAGGATTTACACAAAACTGGGCAGTAGTCAACTACTTTGCCCATAAATTGCATAATCCCCTTGGGCAGTCATCCCATCCCACAGTTAGGAATGCACATTTTCCCGAGGAGTTGAGCACTCACATGCATGAACGGTCTGGTTGATCAGTTCCACCCAGGACCAAGGAAACTTGACTTGCATGCAGGCATGACTTGATCTCCTCAGAATAGCAAGAGACAACACAAAAAATGCATCTCATGATTTAGGGAACTATTTTTAGCAACTAAGGGTTACATGCAAAGTTGTTTTAGAAGTTTCCCTCCAAGTGTTGCTTTTTCCTAGATTTGTGGCATGCGCATCATGAGACCAATATTGCTTATTCGACACATCAGAGCTCATTCATTCACATCAATCTTGGATATTTGAACTACCACAACACATACAGGATTTTTCGACACATCTGGCTCAACTATTCACGGGTAAGTGGCCTCAACTTGTCTTTTTTAGAATTTATGTCACTTTTAGTGTATTTGCTTGTGTGAGTGTTGTTTGCTTGATTTATTTGAACACCTGTTGTCATTTATATATATTCTAGCTTGTCCTAGCTCTGTTTGAATTTTTGTTACTATCTCATTGTTATCACATGCATGAAATTGTTTTGCACGGACGTTCGCCCAACTAACGAATGACCTCATCAACATGCATGTTGATCTATTTGCTAAATCTTCCATTCATGTTTTGTATGCACTATTTATCACTTCTTCTATTACTTAGTGTCTCCATGCATTTCATTGACTTACTTGCTTTCAATTGCGCGTTGGCGAGTCAGGCCAACCTTGGCCCGGTCTCTACCTTCACCTAGGCCACATTACACAATATGGGGAAGGAAGGCTCACCTTCCTCTATAGATTTGTGCATTCTGGGCTAGAAATAGACCCCTATATTATTTTTCACTTTCTTGGAGGGCAATAGCTACTTGGCTCAGGAAATTGCACAAATCTGTCCCTGGGCCAGTAATCCTTCCCAGTTGGAATTACACATTGCGCAATCCCAGTAGCCAGCTGCTGAACTGGATTGCGTATTTCACAGATCCAACAACTAGTACAGCCTCCTAGATAGCCCAGAATACCTTTTGTATAGTTTTAGCAGCCATTCACTCAACCTCCTAGTGAAATTTGTGTAATCTTTCTCATTAGTTTCCCAGGTATGTGCTGTGTCCTTCCCCAGATTCTCTTTGTTTTCATTGACATATTTCTTGCCATGCATGCCACTTGTTTCCAAATATTTAAGGTGTTCATCTATCTCAATGGCTTCCAAGAGAACAAGATCTCAGGACACTAATGGTATGGTATTTGGAGTAGCAGTTGAGAAGGTGTCGTTTGGTTTGCCCATCTATGAAGATACGAAGCTAAATCTAGACAAGGAAATCAAACTAAAGTGGAAAGAGGTGAATGAAACCTTCACAGGTACTTTTGGGGAAGACCTTGAAGACTGTTAGGTGTACATGAACATTCATAAGTCTAGCTTGTATTGGATTTCATGTATATATCCCACGTTCCCATGCGAAAACATGATTCACTAGATCATCTATCACACTAACCTTGAGACGATGACCTTGAGCAGTGTCAGTGGGATGAAACTTGCAACCTTCTAGGCATGAGATTATGATGAGATGTATCTGATGACTGAGCCCATGACTATAATGACTTCCCCATTAAGCTTACCCAACAACAGAGGCCACTCTAGAGACATTATGAAGGATTGGGTAAAGGAGTTAACTCATTTCAGGATGACCCCTAATCAGATCTATAAGACGAAGATATTAAGGAAGGAGTACCAATACTTGGTTATATTCACATGTCAATTGAGTGGCCAAGCGAGCACTGAGACCTTCCCTTAGAGTAGGGTGGTCGCACTCGACCAACTAGCTAGCAAAGGAAGACCATGCAACTGGTTTGGCATACTGGCTCATCAACTGAAGGATCGAGTCATGAACGTTCGATAGTCACCTGAAGGCATGCATGTAGAGATTTACATGTCCACCTACATTCTAGATGCAGTATGTGTCGGACATGAGTTCCTAGTCTTAGAGTGGTTATGGTCACCAACAGAGACTGTTGTGAGCACGTATTTCAAGTTATTACCTGAGTGTAGCTTCAGAGGAGTGATCATACAACTGCCTAACCATCTTTTCACCCTAGTGTACAAGTCGATATTCAAACAGGATCCACCCTAAATGTCAGAAGAAGTGATGAAGGAATTTTTAGGCATTGCAGATTGGTATGCCTCACTGGATGACATGTTCATCTGAGTCTTCAGTGCGGAAAAGCCTCCGCATGCTCTGCCAAAGTTTGCTTTGGACATGCTTATCATGCAGGAAGTAGTGTATCATATCTCAGTAGGATTGATAGCTAGGCTACAACAAAACAAGGAGACACCTTGGCCCACTCTTCCGTTGTGGATTTGGTTATACAAGATCCAGAGCATTAAGCAAGTGTATTTCAAAGCTAAACAGATGAAGAAGTACCTGTTCGACCTCCGAAGCTTCAACCTGTATGACCCACATTGCATTATGAAGGATCACAGCATGAGAGTTCAGTTTAATTGGATCCATGGGGCATTTCATTGAATTGAAGAGGGCCCATGGAGATACTGTTACAATTCTTCCAAACCCAATGAACAGGTCAGTTTCACCATAGAGATGTTAGCATGGAAGCATGAAGTAGCATCACGGAGAACAGCAGCAGTAGCAACAATAGTAGAGACAACAGAGCCCAACATACCTGTGTGCGACAAAGGGAAGAGGAAGATTGTCGACTGCTTAGAGGAAGAGAAAATCTGCAAGTTTTGAGCAGATACACTTATAGAACAAGCAGCTATGGCTTTTCAATAGAAGAGGCAATAGTGCGACAAGAGAATTGCATGAAGGTAGAGGCATAAGAAGAGAATGGAAGAAGTAGAGAAGGAGATGTATGAGCTGAGGGAGAAACTCTAGAAAGAACAAGAGCTGCACCAACAAGATAAGGAAGCGCAATAGTAGTAGATTTAGCAAGGGGCACATCATGTGCAGGCAGACAGAGCAGTGCCTGTACAAGTAGTTGATTCTTCTAAATAGCTGGCATCATGAAAACACGGTGAACCCTTGTAGGGGAAAGAATTTTCTCATGACATAGAAAAGGCTCTTGAACAATTGGATGTAGACATGGAGCAATAGGAGTTGGAACATGACACTGACCTCATGCCTCACCAAAGAGTGGTCGACTCACCTGCTTAAATGCATCCAGACGATGAGAAAGTCTCGAATGACCAAGGAGGCACTGAGATCCTTGGTGGTCAACCGGAAGCAGAGATGCACAACATCTCCTTTGATGAATCTCATCACAGATTTGTGCAGTCTCAAAGAGTACCGACTCGAAAGGACCAAAAAATTACTACACAGTTTGAGGAGCAAGTGATCATGACTGATGTGAACAAACATCCATCTGTGTTGGTGGATGCAACTAGAGTGTATGTCGAAGCCACTAGCTCAAGTGTTCATTTTCTCATAGCTGAGAATGAGTGAATGGTGAAGGAATTACAGGTGGCCAAGTAGGGAGGAGACTTGGGGACAATGTTTGCTCGACCTAAGCTAAAGAAGGCAATAATAAATGAAGAATTGTCTTTGGACATAGTTATGCGAGCATTGTACTCCAAGTTTGGTACTATGCATCAATTAGTCGTTCATCTCCATGGATGGCAACATCAATGTGAAAGAAGAGTACGCATCTTGAATAACATACATATTGTTGTTGATAACATGCGAGCATGGAAGATGAAGTACAAGGGAGCCCCGCTTTACTTGCCAAAGATGATGAAGGCCAATGCAGTTGAGCTATAAGCACATATCCAGAGTCAGATCCAGAACTATGAAGACCTACTGCAACTAATCACTAGCATACAGGCTTCCCATGCTCAAGTATTCAAAATCATGTAGGTTATAGTGCACACTCATGCTATCCCAGCACTTGGGATCCTCACCCAGGCGAAGTCCAAGAAGCAGGTCCAATGGGAGATTGACTCGTACTTCAATGAGTTGATGCACACTGCCACCAACCCAGACATGCCTCTCAGTGTAGACATCATGCGCAAGTACGTTGCTGGTCCGACCACACTAAAGACAATGATGCACATGCTCACAGACAAGTTGGACAAAGGAGCCTGAGCAATGTACACAGATGCTATGGAGGTAAGGTTCAGGTTTCAAATGGATGTCACAGTAGAACACATACACACTCTCAAGAACTACCAATCTTGGCATCAATATGTCACTGTTGATCAACATGAGGATGTCGAGCAGTTGGACTTCTATGGTTGTCTAAGTTTGAATGATGTCTAGTTTGGCTTGTCCAAGCTATTATTCACATGGGTACATGTGCATTGTAATATTGAGTCATTTCAAGTGTAAGTCAAGTGTTAAGAGTGGATGTAACAGTCATAGAGTAGGTGAAGGGTCATGAGGGTAGTTGAGTGGTCATAAAGGGGAATGTTAAGGGCCACTCCACCCTTTGCTATAAATAGTCTCTCATAACTCAATGTATAGGCTTTTGGTCAGCCAAGCTTCTACTAAGACTATTTTGAAGAGGCTTGGATAGTATTGTTATGTGCCTTGGCTTTTCCACTGCACAGAGCCAATACATATCTTTGGAGGAGCACGCAGATGTGGTTGTAAAGTTCCACTATTGGGGCTAGTAGGTTTACATGGATGTATTGTATGATTGTGACTTACACTTCTTTATATAATAAGAGCCAACACATTTTCATGCATATGTTGTTATTGTAGTTGGACTGCTTTGATTGCTTTAATGATATGTGTTTCTTAACTTACGTCCTTGTGTATGAACCGATTCACATGAAATTATATGAATCTTGTTGTTAATGTGTTGCATATGTTGTTAATGTTGTCACCATCCATGTCGACTGCTCTATTGGACACCAGATAAATATTTCACATGAAACTTGCTATAACAATTGTCACACTCATCTGAGAATGATCCGTGAGTGTTGTCTGTGGTATCTTACTTTATATGATGTGACTAGCACATCCGAGTGGAATACTTCATTGGAATTTGTGCATGTCCTTTATGTTGTGCGTTCCTAGCCGAGTTGGGACTAATCCGTTACAACTTGGGACTCACCTTCACCTCCTCCCCCTTTCGAAGTGTTGGAACCTCTCATACACCTTCCTTGACTCACTGCATTAGTCACACCCTTGCTGCTGACAAAGTTATTCTACTTGCCTCTTTGCGACATCGCGGTCAAGGCATTACCTTATGACCCACTATTGGGACTCCTACACCAAAGAGTTTGAGGTCTAATTGGGACTTCTTACAGGGGAGATCCCTCGTTCAAAAGTTATGGCCTGCCGATGGTCACGGACTTGAAGTCCTAAGAAGGCTGGAATATCATAGGTCCAAAATATCAGAGATCAGAAGATCAACACATCAGCATATTAGCGCATTAGTGATCAGAGGTCAACATATTGGCGTATCGGCGATCAGAGGCCAGCATATTGGTGCGTTGATGATGCAAGGTTAGAGTATCAGTGCAACAGGAGATTGGAACCATAGAGAATGGTGTATCGCTGAATTGGAATGTTAGAGGTCAGCATATCAGCGATATCAAAATATCGAAGGTGTGATACATCGAATCAAGTTGTATCGGAGGTTAGAGGATATTAAAATCCTAAAGATCGATGTATCAGAGATTGCAATATTGGAACTTTGTCAAGTGAGGAACCTTTAAAATATTACCATATCGATAATTATTGATAAGCCTTTAAAAGGCTAAGGAATTCCAAAGGAAGTTTAACAAAGGATTTCAATCCAAAACCAAGGTTGATGGGTCCTCCTCTCTCTTCTCTAGCAGGACACATGGCAGGATATGATTGGCTCCAATAAGGATACATGGTAGCATGTGATTGGATCCAATAATGACACATGGCAGCATCTAGTTGGCTCCATTAAGGTACAGTGGAATTTGCTGTCAACATGACGTGACAGTACAATATGACATGTGGTCGGGATATTCAATCTGATCGGGTAGGCTAATGGGATAGAAATTGGTGACACATTTCACCACTAAGGAGTCACCATGTGAAGTGATGGCATCATATCAGAAGTTGGCAATTGTAGGTCGAAGACATCGGTACTTTAGAATAGTTGGAGTTTGGAAAATTTCTGATATAGAAGGGCTTTCGATATTGGGCTGGCACATGCTCATGAAAGGTCAAAGAACCAAGGGTGTATAGAAATTAAAAAAGGGAGAATGGCCCTCGACAATATTCTGAAGGCTTAAGAACTATAATGATATGTGGCAGGTCATAGAAAATTGTCCTAAGGTGAGAAGTGCATTGTGAGGGCTAAACAGAAGGAGCTCGACAATTAGAGGATTAGGATATCAGAACTTCATAACAATTGGTTATTTAAAATGTTCCAAAAATGGGGACTTCCTATATTGGGTAGGCTCTTGGTCATGTAAATCCATAGAGCCAAGTGCACAAAGTGTAGCAAAGGATTTCTCTGGAAGGAACATTACACTACTATGAAGTTGCAATGTGGAATTTCTCCGATAGTGCAATACAAAGAGGTAAATGCGTATGGGTCGGTAGCTATGAGATTGATTGTAGAGGAAAAGGAGTTGGTCTCAATAATAATGATTGGTCTCGAGAATAATGACGACTATCAAATATTGTTTGGTCAAGGCAAAAAGGACCACGATATTCAAGAAAGAGTGTTGGGTATGCCTTGAGTTCATCTAAGAATTAATTTCTCAACATGCAGCTCCATGCAGTCAAGCAATGAAGGATTGCAAGGTTGATCATTGTTTCTACAATGTGACAAGAAACTAATAGGAGATGCAAAAACAAAAAGGAAGTCCATGCCTAAATTTACTGAGAAGCCATGCTGAAGGACAGTTAAACTATGTGAAACCATGAATAAGAATGGAGAGCCTTAATGATAAGAGTGTTGTTCACAGAGAACACTGTGCCTGGTTGGAATGTGTAGGTGGACTGAGAATTCATTCTCAGTATGGAGAAATTGTTAGGTTCCCATTCTCATGGTTAATGCAGTGGTAGAGACCAAGTCATATGGAATATTAGAATGGAAGAGCCATGTCAAGGTACACTCACTCGGTGTGAACAAAATAAATTGTGGCAGCATCGATCGGGGGGCAGTAGAGGAACAAAACCCAGAAGATCAAATGAGAAAATGGTGGGAAAGAACATAGTTTCAAGTGAGGTAAGTGGAAAATATCTGAGTGGGTGCATTTCTATATAAGGGTGAGTGAGAGCCAGTTTTGCAGAGTAAGGCAAAGAGTGCCTATGCAGAGGTAAGATACCCTAAGAGCTACACTACTATGAGTAAAAGTGAAAGTTTCCGATGCGCTATGTGTAAGGTGGAAGTTTCTTGTGTGATGTTGTGAGCAAGTCCATAGTTTCATGTGCTATGTGTGCAATGAAGTCATCTGTGTTGGGTGGGAAGGCTAAAAGTGTCTGTGCTGCGAGAAAGGCCAAAGGTGCCTGTGTAGAGAAAGATGGCTTAGAGATGAGCTTGTGCTGAGGAGAGAAAAAGGTCATGAGATGACAACATGCTAATGGAGAGAAGAGGACAAAGATACATGTACTACAATGAGTGACTATTGTTCAATAGATCAGGGTGCTACTACAAAGTGAGCAGAGTGAGCACATAAAAAAATTGAGATTAGGGAGAGTGGCTACCACTTACAATGAATATACAATTCCTATTTGAGCATGGGTTGGTGCCTACATATAGCAAGTTGGTGCTTCCATCTCTAGTGGGTACTTGAGAAGGCTTGGGGGTTGGTTCCTCCTGTTAGCACCTAAATCTACCTCAGGCTGAAGGAAGGCAAAATTCAGGGTAACCACAAACCGTGCTAAGTCTAGTAGCTAGCCCTACCAGAACAGGAGAGGGCTCTCTTCGGGTCACACTCAGTGAATAGATGAACGAGAAGGACTGAGATGACTTTCGAACAAACTATTTGTCTTAGGCTAGTAAGTGAAAGTGAAAACAAGGAGTGCTTTTTATGAATGACTGTATTTTTGGGATGTTAGGGGACCACTGGACCTCAATGAACAGAGAACTAAAAATGAAGGCACATATTATTTCGTGAGGCAAGGTAGGCTGAAAGCATAACAATTTAGTTTTAAAATGTGGCGAGATGGAAAGATTGATTAAGAAGTTGAAAAGGGCATAGGAGATGAATCCTTTTCAAACAGAAGAATGAACACTGTATATGAAACTTTCCCACAGGTAGAGCAATAGAATTGAATCCTACCTGATCTCACTCGAAATATTTCACCAAAAATGGATACGAAATGAAACTATGGAACATAACAAAGGAATGGAGAGAATTATTAAGGAGTTGAAAAGGGCATAGGAGATGAATCCTTTTCAAACAGAAGAATAAACACTGTATATGAAATTTTCCCACAAGTAGAGCAATTAGAATTGAATTCTACCTGATCTCACTCGAAAAACTTCACCAGAAATAAAGGCGAAATGGAATACAAAACATAACAAGGTATATATGAAACATAAGAGAAACACTTGCTATACTCACAACCACAGGAATCTCATGAAACAGAGCCGTTGCCTTTCACTAATTCTCTGTAAAAATATACAATGCAGAAACAAAGTTTCTTTCCCACAGTCTCCCAGAAGTTACAAGCCAACCAGCCCTTTGCAAATAACTTGCATACAATATATAGAATGTGTGAGGAAGAGATAGAACGCCCAGGGGTTGGGAAGTTACTCAAATCATTTCGAAATGGAGATGGAGAGCCAACCATCAGCTATAGGTGCAGCGCTGCAAATATGACATTTGTCTTTGGGGTGACCGTTTGCCTTCCTTCGCCACTTGGATAGAAGCCAATCTGAAGAAAAAACATTTTAAATGCTGCATTTGGTGCCAAAAAACCGAAGTGTAGATGAGCTGGCCCACTTGGAGATGTCGCGAACCAAAATTTCGCGAAACGGAAGCAAATTGGGCAAAATTTCCTCAGTGCGCTGCGAGCTTTTCTCTGTGTGTTGTGCTACTTTTGGGCCTGTTTTAGGGAACTTGCAAGTGTCTAAAATGTGCCCAAGTGGGATTGTTGGAAAGCTTGGTCTATCTACTTTCTAACCCCACTAGAATTTTTGAATTTGAAGCTACTTTTCCCCTCCAAATCTTCATTCTCCCAAGACTGCTTTCTGTGTGTCCAAAAAGTGGCAGAAAGGCCATTTTTGGGTGTTTTTTGACCTTTAGGAGACCCAAAACTTATCAAAATTTCTTTCCCGGGCATGAGTAAACGTATTTTTCGATGCTGAATCCAAAAATGCAAACCTTTTCTCGATTGGAGTGCTAGAATTTTAGCGGCGCACAGGGTGCGCGGCGCACAGGGAGAAAATCCCTGTTTTTTGCCCAAAAAATTTCCCTGTGACCAAAATTTGCCCAATTTTTTTGAGATTTCGGCTGGAAGTTCTATATGGGGTGCTTTGCTGAGTTAAAGAGGCCTTAGCCAAGATCTTGAGACTATATTTCTCTTTTTCCCTTTTTTCCCTTTTTGTGGCTTTCCTCAGTTTTGCTTTCAAACTCCTTATTCGGGCTCTTAAACTCAAGTTCTGTGCCCTATAATGATGAGCCATGTGTCTCAGCAGTGTGTTGTCTTTGTCGGCCTTGTTCAGCATTTTGTCCAGGTGCATGTTGACTCTCTCAAGAACAGACCCATGATCATCCATAACCTGTTTCTCCAATGAAGTAAATTCAATCCTCCTCTGTTGGGAAGTTAGACGATCCTCACGGATGTTGTGCAGCTCCATCATCACATGCTGGTCTTCTAGCTGTTTGTTCCTCTGCTCCAGATACTTGATGACCCATCTATCCCTCTCAAAATTTAACATCAAGTCTTTGATCTTCGTATCATGCTCCTGAATGGTCATCCTAAGTTTGGCATTTTCTTCCTCTGTCTCTTCATCCGGAATGAGGATGACACTGTCTCCTGTGCACTTGATGGCCCCTCATCATGCACGGGCTCCTTGCCCTTGTCCAATACCTGTGTAGTCGACACCGGAAGTGAGGCCCCTTCCACCCCGGGTGGAGATAAAACTCACTTTGGTGCTGCAAACAAAGGCCTGGTGCCTTTCGGATAACCTCTCTGATACGTGACGGAAAAAGGCACCACAGTGGTCTCATGGCGCTCATGCTGATGAGAGGGACCACATATCTCATGTTTTATCTCTGATACTACCTTTGGAGCGCTGAAGAAGTCATGAGAGATAAAGTCCTCCCAAGAAATGCCCTGTAATCTCAACTGATGGTCCAACAAAATCTGGATAAGAGAGAAGTGATATACACTGTTGAGCTATTGCCGAGGGGTCTTGTGCTGCATGAATTTCCTCATCCTCTTTATGTTCCCACAAATGAAGAATGGGAGGTTCATCATACGCACCCTGGTGAAGTGCATGAGTAACCTGATGTGATAGGCATAAAGGCAAGAAAACCTCCCTTCGCAACTGAAGTATTTCATTATCAAGCTCATGAGCGGAGCATAATCATCTCTTAGAAATCTGAATGGGAAAACTCTCGTGAGCTGACTCAAACAACTGACCTTTATGTAAGGCTCATAAAGCTCCTGCTCCACCTTCATCTTCTTGTGCCACTGTTCTCCAACATTTGGTATGCCTGTTTCCACTGATATGGTTTCGGGTGTCAATGTGAAAGTGACCCCTGCCAAGATAGACTGTCCTCCATGTAGGTGAAGTGCAAAGAGGCGGGCCAACTCATGATGAATCCTAAAATTTTCCACCCTCTGACAAAATTCGAAACATGACAAGTGTTGGAAACAAGACAGAGTGAGAGGGCATGCCTGCAACTCAGTGAGGGTGTTTGGTTCATCCCTGACATGTCGGCCACTCCTAGGTCTCTGGGGAGCCTGATCTCCTGAACCCGTATCACTGTGGGTTTCCCCCTCATAATCTGATGAAGTCTCTGATGCCATTGCTGCTATTTGTACCCTGAATTTCTTTGCTACCCTCTGAATTCACTGAACTGATAGATGCTCTGCAAATCTGCCACCAAGGGGACAAGAAAACATGGGAATTTAGAAGGGGAATGATGAAAAGAGGAATAGGGGTTTAACCGGAAAAATTTATAGGGATTTGGGAGTGTTTGAGTATGGTGGTGATGAGGTATGGTTTGGATTTTTTGAGCCATAGGAATAAAGGGGACAAATGGATATGATTTCATGGAGCTAGGGTGATTATTAGGAGAACTTGCTATAGGGGAATTAACTAATAAAGGTCAGGTAGGAGCATGCTTTTAATGATAGAGTCACTGTAGCAAAACGCTAGCTTTCTTGACCTTTTCTCTATATCATCTTTGTTTTCCCTTTAAAAAATTTTCATTTGATTTCATGGTGATCAAAACAACATCCCCTTTCAAGTTTAAACACCAATGATGAAGGTAGTTGGGCTACCTCTCCAACCTTGAGGGTCATTCACAAAATTTTTGGGCAAATATAGTGTGTTTTGGGCTTCTAAGTCTGTGTGCCGCGCGCTTTGCCCAATGCGCCGCGCGCCGGGTATGCGCCGCGCCAGTGGTAATTTTGCACTGTGGTCGGGCTCCCAGTGAGCCGCGTGCCCTGAGTGCGCCGCGCCACCTTGTGTGTGCGCCACGCACTGTCACAGTCGCCCAACTTGATTTGAAAAACAGGGGAGGGGTTTTTAATGGTGAAATTAGGATGATTTTCTTAGGAAACATGATGGAGGGGAGGTGAGAATGATGAGGGGTGAGGGGACGAGGGTAAGGGAAGCAAAACCTTGGTGGCATCATCGCAATTTTGCAGCTCCATTTATTGTTTTTCTTGGTGATCTTTCCATGGATGGCTTTGTGCTTTTGGGTATCGTTTAAACATCTTATAATCGCCATATCCTTGATAAAACTGATGCATAAGAAGTGTCATAAAGCCTACCTCTTGATTTGATGAGCTTCATGAAAGCTTGGAACGATCTTGCCTTGTTTTGAACTGCTGGACTGTGTGCGCTGCGCGCTCTTCCTAGTGTGTCACACGCCTTATATGCACCACACCTGTATATTTTTTCAAAGGCGGACTGGCTATGTATGCATCACGCGCAGTGGATGCGCCGCGCTCCTGCCTGTGTGCGCCGCGCTTCTCAAATCACCTACCCACTCACTCAAATGCTCACCAATCCCACTCTCCCACCTTTGCAATGTCTTTCTAAGTCTCCAATGGCACAATGGCTTTGCTTTGGGCCACAATATGCATTTATAGGCTTGAGAGAAACTGGTTTGATTTTTTTCTCTTTAAAAACCTCCTTTTCTAATGTTTGTGTTCTGCACTTTTTCATTGACCTTTAAACACACTGATTTTAGCTTTTTCCTTGAAATTATGGCTCAAACGATGAAATTTTCGACACATTTTTGCAGGGACGGTGTGACGGGGCATCTGGCTTTGAAATCCTTGACTGCATTTGAAAATGTCAACTGTCGATTTTTTGAAAATTTTTGTCATGGTTGACCTTGTTTGACTTTTCTTCAAAACAGAGTTTTGAAGAAGAGTTGATGTCTCTTGCGGTGATGATGAAGCTTTCTGCACTGTAGGTGTATAAGACCTCCCTCTGGCCTGCATGGCTGGTTTCTGGACATGTTTTTTCAAAGACCAAACTGATGACTTTCTCGACTCAAACCAAAATGGCTTTGTCCTGAAATAGGACCAGACCATGACTATCATGAATTTCATTAATTTGTGGACCGAGACCTGAACCAGCAATGGGCCAGACAAGAGGGAGATTGACTAGCACGACTTTCTCCATTAGGTCATTGGATGCCCCTAGCGAAATGCAACTGGAAGAGAGGAGCGGGACACCTAATCATGAAATGCATAAAGAGTTTTGATCCCTGACGGAGGACTTGACCAAGCCGACTCTAACATTGGCTCCAATGGGGGATGGTAGCTCCTTGGAGGTGCCAAGAACAACAGATCTCTGGAGGAGCTAGACAGTGCCTCTTAGTCATCATTTTGATAAACAACACAAGACACTAACTTATTTAAAAAACTGGAGTGACCAAGAAATTGACTCAATCTTGACAATTGGAATAACTCAAAAACTAACTGTACATACTGAAACCAAACTGAAATAAAAATGGCATTTACAATGACAGTGGAAGCAGCATTCATAGATCAACAATGATACCGTTTGAGCAGCCGACCATTGATCGGCCCTCCAGGACAATCTTCTCTGTTTATTTCCTTTAGAAGGAACGCATTCTGACCCTTATATGTTGTGATCTTGAAAGGACCTTTCCAAAAAATTTCGAACTTTCCGTGCTTGCCTTTCTCCTCGTTCCTTGCATCCCATTTTAGCACTACATCGTCCACCTAAAACCTATCCATCTTTGCCTTTCTATCATAAATTTTCTTAATTTTCTCCTGCAATTTGGATCTGTTCTTGAAGACTTCTTCTCTTGTTTGTTGTAAGTGGATCATTTGATTCAACCTTCTCTGTAGGGGATCTTCCTCACTGCCAGCCTCCTGAAGGAGTTTGATCACTGGGGCAGCAAGAGAAGCAGGAAATACTATGTCCACTCCATAAACAAGCTCAAATGGTGACATACCGATGGATTTTTTGTGAGTGATTGATCCAGGTGGATATTGGTGGCCACCTGCCAAGTCCACCTGGACCCCCACCATTGTCTTTCTCAGCATTTTCAGTTTCCTTAATTATAGCACAACTTACTATTTTTAGCAGTTTTTCGGGTCCTGAACTTCCAGAGCCGTTCTGAGGCCCTAAACGACGTTTTTTGGGGAATCCGGGGGCAACATGGGTCCATGCAATGTTTCCCATTCCAACAATGATAGTGCTCGAATAGATATTTCTAATGAGCTATTGTACGCATCAAACGAAGATCATATGCTAAAGTTACGACCCCGGGAAGTTGATGTACCAACTTACCCCCCAAACAGGGCCCACAGTTTGGCGTTTCATCTCCTAGGGTTAGGTTTTGGAATGTGAAGGGATTTTCATTGTTTCTCAACAATAAATAGGCCTTCGAGCCTCATTGTAACACAGTTCAGAGGCATGTAGCCATCACATCTCTTCTCAGAGATAAGCTACCATCGCCCTAGCTAGTTTGTTTCCATTTCTGATTGTAAGCATATTTTAGTATTTTCCATTAATGAAGTGAAGTATTATTTCTGCTACATATTTGTGTATATGGTTATCTCTGTAATTTGTTGCATTCCTGTTTAAATCCGGATCAAGGGAACACATGAGCAAAGATGCATCACAAACTGGAAAGAAAGTAAGCTAGCAATCGAAAGTGATGGTTAAACCAACAATAGATCTCAGTAAGATTCATACAGACTTATACAAAAAAAGTCCATACATGCATGTGTAAGAAAACAATACGTATATCATTAGAGTAACCAAGATAGCTGAAATAAA
Source organism: Pinus taeda (assembly GCA_000404065.3). Lineage (NCBI taxonomy): Eukaryota > Viridiplantae > Streptophyta > Pinopsida > Pinales > Pinaceae > Pinus > Pinus taeda. Next base: position 17,371 of record APFE030239917.1, on the reverse strand, counting down.
ATAACAACATATGCATGAAACATATTGGCTCTTTTATATTAAGAAGTGAAAGTTCCAATCATACAGTACAACTGTGACCAACCACTAGTCCCGATAGCAGAATGTTACAATCATTGTGCCTGCTCCTCCTAAAAGATGTACTAGCTCTACACTATGGAGAAGCCAAGGCTTATTACAATACTCTCCAAGTTTTCTCTAAGATACTCCTATTGGAATCTTGGTTGACCAAAATCCTATACAATGAGTTATGAGGTACTATAAATAACAAAGGCTAGGGTTTATTAGCCAAAGATTCTGAATTTATATGGTCAAAGGGCTATTAAGAGGCCTTGGACATTTTAAAGGGTAAGGTAACCACTGCACCAATCTGTAGATGCCCAAATTGGGTCTTCCCTTTTCACATTCATGTTGATGCCTCACATAAAGCCATAGGAGCAGCCTTAGGATAGGTCGAAGAGAAATTACCTGATGCCATCTATTTTACGAGTAAAAACCTATCAAAGGTCGAGCTAAACTATACTATGGCAGAAAAAGAACTCCTTGCTGTTGTGCATTCATTGAACAAGTTTAGGAATTACATTACAGGCTATTAGACATTTGTGCATACTGATCATGCTGCAATTAAATATTTAATGAAAAAACCAGATGTAAATGCTAAAATCATAAGATGGTTACTCTTATTGTAGCAGTTTGATTTAACTATTGTTGATGGGCCTGATAAAGAGAATGTTGTTGCTGACATTTTGTCTAGAATGAATCTACCTGCAGGTGAAGAAGGACTGGTGGATGGTCAGTTCCCAAATGAGAATTTGTTTAATATCTCAGTGCTCTCCCCATGGTTTGTTGATATAGCAAACTATCTGGTGTCAGCACAATTCCCACGAAACCTACACTCCAGAGAGAAGAGCAAGATAATCAGGAAGAGTACCCCCTTCACCTAGATTGGTGGAAATCTGTTCAAACTTGGTCCAGATCAAATCTTGAGAAGATGTGTAAGGGAATAGGAGGTCTTTGACATCCTTATAACTTATCATGATGGGCCTTCTCGAGGTCACTTTGCAGCAAAAAGGACAACATTCATGGTGTTGCAAGTAGGCTATTATTGGCCTACTCTTCATCAGGATGTGAAGAAATATGTTAGTGGGTGTGATCGGTGCCAAAGGATGGGAAAGCCGAATCTAAGGGATCAAATTCCCCTACAACCTCAAGTGACTTTCGAGCCATTTGACAAGTAGGGCATTGACTTCATTGGTCCTATCAACCCTCCTTAAAAATAAAAACATCACATCATTGTGTGCACCGATTACTTGACTAAGTGAGCAGAAACCAAAGCAATCAAAGGCAGCAATAGAAGAAAAGGTGGCTAAGTTCCTAAGGGAGAAAATATTCTACAAATTTGGGCATGCTAGAGAACTAGTCACATACCAAGGTAGCCAGTTCACCTCCAGCATAATCAAAGAACTGCTCAAGCATCACAAGATCAAACATAGGACCTCCACTCCTTATCATCCACAAGCTAATGGACAAGTGGAGGTGACCAACAGAGCACCGGAGAACATCCTGACCAAGGTAGTGAACAACAATAGAAAGGACTAGGTTGAAGACTAGTTGAGGCCACCTGGACCTATAATACAACATGGAAAACAACCACTTGGTTTACCCCCTATGAGCTAGTCTATGGGAAAAAGTCTTTGTCGTCCATTGAATTTGAATATAAAACATTGAGGATGGCAGCCCAACTAGATTTAGATCTCAGTCATGCACAAAAAGAAAGGTTGTTCCATTTGAATGGCCTAGATGAATTCAGAATGTAGGCCCTCCTTTATACATAGATAGTTTAGCTTCAGAGGAAGATCTAGCATGCCAAGCACATTAAGGAGAAGTTGTTTCAAGAAGGAGACTGGGCACTATTATAGGATTCAAGGTACAAAGAACAATATGGCTTGGATCATATGTGGTGGAAAGATGCCATGACAATGGTTTAGTGCGAATCACAACTATAGATGAAGAAGCCATTCCATTGCTAGTTAATGGGCCTTCATCTAAACAAGGTTTCATTGACAACATCAATAATATAATGATGATGGTGGAGCAAGTTTCAGCTCCTCCCTCATCAAGTCACTAAAAAGAAAGAAAAGCAGAATAAGGATTCGGTAGCACCTCTGATCTTTAACACTTACAGTGTGGCATTAATGCCACAGGTAAGTATCCTACTCACTCACTCATCTGCATCATTTGATCAAAATTTGTAAAGGTTAAGAAGTAAAGTGGTGTCCAGTTTCCTCTAAAAAAGCTATGCCCTCCAAAACCTCAGGATCCATAAAACATGAACAATCTTCATTGACTTACCAGCAGAGGACAACATCAAAACCTTCATCTATGGTGTTAGTTCTTTTGTTAATAAGGAGGAGACAAAACAAGAAACAACAGATACAGAGCCAGAAGGGGGATGAAATGGATGAAGATGACACTAATACAAAGGAACATGATGCTCAAACAGAAGAGGAAGAAGACATTGAAATAAAGAAGAACAAGCAGCGAGAGACACAAGATCTAAATGGATTCATGGATAAAGAAGCAGTTGAACAATAAAAATCCCATGGCCTTAATCAGCACCGATAATTTAATTGCAAATGATCCTTAGCTGACACTCAAATATCTTGTTGCCAAAGGGCAAGAAAGTACACATTTTGAGGATATGTTTAGGCTGATAAGAGATGATAATATACATGCCTACTAAAAGAGATGAAACACTGCCACCTAGCTTGAAGATCAGAGAATATCAGTGGGAAGAAGAAGAAAAGAAAGCAGGCTGCTATAAACAAGAAGAAAGGACCAAAACAAAAGAATGAGATGTCACAGAAGCTGCCAGAGCCACTAAGTTTCTCAGAGGATGAGCCACACTTTCAGTAGGGGGTGATGATGAGTCTCATCATTAAGTAATTATATAGGCCTTAATTGGCCTTAATTCACCTCCTAGCTTAGTCAAACCAACTATTCTCACAACTTATTGCATACTTTTGATTATATTTTGCTTATGAGTTGAGTTAGAGTTAGATATTTTGCTTTATTGTCTAATGTGCATGTAATGCAAGGATAAAAGGTAAAAGTAAGGAACTATGGTAAAATACCTTGGTAAAAACTTGGATAAGACAAGGGAGAGGAATTACAGGAGGTAAATCCTCCTCATTTTCTACCCATCCATTCAAATATCCCTCCATCAGCTAAAAGTACACACAACCAAATTAGGAGTACTAAAAGACAGCCAAGCAAGTGGAAGTACAAGAAACCTCCCTACTATAAGGCAGTCGAGCTAGTGAAAGTGAAAGGATAAGCTACCATTAAGTTGGGACTTGTACCTCCCTAATTTTGAGGGAAGTCATTGAGACTTCAGATGTATAAATAGAGAGGCTTAGGACCTCAATTTTTTTAGCTATTTTTTTTGGCAGTTAACCAATAGTGAGTGAGGTAGTTAGCAAGTATTCGGATCTTTTGACTTGTAACAGTTTGATGTAATACAATGTTCTTTGATAATGAAGATGAGTTTTGATTTGAGCTAGCACTGAGTTAATGTAGAGAGCTGAAGCTCTTGGGTTAGGGCCTGACCCTAGCAACCAAAGCTCCTCTTTATTGTATTATTATGTTAGCATAGCTTCCTACTTTCTGTTCATTTTCTTAATCAAATGCATTTCCATTACAACAACAGTATAGATTCATGCTTTTTGTTCATTCACTTGAGTAGCTCATTTCCATTACAGCACTAACATAGATGCATGGTTTGATTGTTCATTTGGTTAAGTAGATGCATGTTCATTCTAGTGGTTCAGTACAAATTCATGGCCTTCCTGCTCATTGACTTAAGTAGCTTCTTGTTTTCTATTCATTTGCTTGAATAGTTGCAGTTTCATTACAGTGGTGCAGAATAGAGTAGTTTTGTTTCAGTTTGTTCTATTTATGCTTTCATTTAATTAGTAGGTTGGCAAGGAAAAGGTCCATCAAGATGCTCACAGGTGTCTCGGCCTCAAATCCTCCCTCTGGGACCATGATGTGAGGAAGAAACCTTGCAGCAACCTTGAAAACATAGGTTTTTGGTTTTCATAGGGTTTGTCATTTAATACAGTCATGTGATTCTTCATATCATTACTTGGTTCATTTCATGGTCACTTATGCACTTTCTGTCACTTAGACCATCACCCTCTCCCTAAGACCTCACTCATACTATCATTCTCCTTCAGCCTGAAGTGGTCAAAAAAGAGCTGTTAATTTACGTTCGAACAATTTTTAAACCGTTGAACACTTTTCATAAGCCAAATCATCCAATCACCACTTGAATTCCTTTTCGTGTTTGACTTTTCTATTTTTAAATCCCCACCGTCGATCTACCTTGTCAAAGCCGACAATTGTCGCTCACCCGCCCACCAACCTGCTCCGTCACATCTCTGCCATAGATCTACCTTGCCAGATCCGACGGCCCTTGCACCATATCACGTGGATTTCCTTCCGATCGTTATCGAGCTGAGAGCATGTGATATGGGTGGTTTCCCCATGCTACGTGTCACCCGGGGAGGCTAATCGCGTGAATTTTCAAAATAAAACTTATGGTTTTGAGGGCACGCCAGATACCGCTTACTGCCCTCCAAACTAACTTGTCATTTCCACATGTTTCTTTTCAGTCTCCAATCTCCACCGTCGATATGCCCTGCCAGATCTGACGGTTGTCGCATCACCCAATCGCTTTATCACGTTGACTCTCCATCGTTGATCTGTCTCTTGATCCGATGGATATCACCTCCCCTAATCGCCAAAAAGCTTGGTCAATCTCCGCTGTTCATTTGTCGATCGCCTTAGTGATATAATCCTAGTCATCCATCCTATTAGTCCACCATTTCCACCCATTTGCCTATGTACCCTCCTTTGATATGATCTTAGGTGTTCATTCACCTTTCACCCATCTGATCCAATGGTCCTCATGCACTTTTGCTCCCACAGGTCCTCTTTTCGCAATTTTGACCTCTGGCTGCTCTTCTGCCTAAACACAAACTTAGCCTCACTTCCATTTTTCACCCCTTAATCTAGGTTTATGCTCTTTTACTTTTGCAACTTAGATAGTTAGCATTAGATTAGTGTTGTTTAGCAATTCTACCTAGTTTAGTTGTTTCCGTGATTAATTAGGTTATGGTGATTCAAGTTTACATGTTGTTTTATTCATCTATGCAGTAGAATAGCTCTCCCGTAGACTAGGTTTTCTCTCCTTCCATCAAAATCAAGCTTCTTCTATCCCTATAGAATTCTAGCTTGGAACCCCTGAGGTCTCTTGCCTAATGAGAAGTGACAACAAGCAATACCTTCAATTCTACTTGTGTATATAGCACAGTCACCTCCAAGCTTGTACGAACTCGAAGTTGATAAGTAAATTTGGTAGCCCTAGGAGTTGCAGCATTCTTGCTGCGATACCTAGGCTCATCAGAAATTGTCTCCATTTATTTGAGAATTAAATTATATCAACATTGGACAAATGATTTATCACGAAATCAATTATATTTATATGATAGTTAAATTATTGTTGTAGACTTAACTGTAGCAAATTCATTGAAATTTGGAGGGTGAATATGTAATGAAAGCAAAATTTTTAGAGTGAAATTTTAGACTTCTTAATTGATTAAAAATTCACGTAGTTTTTACATATACATATATGTGTATTTAAGTGGATAATATTGACCAAAACATTACCAATTTTAATATTAAAAAACACATTTTTTAAGAAAAGTCTTTCGGTAAAAATCTCATAAAAGAACTTTTTGGCTGAAGCGTGTCAAACAAACAAGTGTGGTTCATCAACAAGACAGGATGAAGAGGCAAACAATGGCAAAGACTTAAATAGGAACAATGTAGATACCATAATTTCAATTAGTGCCTATATTTGAACAATAATAGTTAAATTATGATATTAATTTATTAATATATTAGAAACAAATATTATTAAGTAACAACTATATCAGATGGCTAGTTTGGTGTCTTCACCTACGATTCTTGCTGCTCCTTTTTTGCTACATCATCTTCTTCCATCAATGGCACTTGTGCATGAACTGTTTTGTCTATAGTCTCATTCCTTAACTCTTGTTCTTTGAACATGACAACTTTGCTAATTATGGTCTTCTTGGTGACATGGTTATACAATTTGTGATCTTTTGATTGCTCAATATAACTAGTAAATATGAATTTTTCACTTTTATCATCCAATTTTCTTCTTAGTTTTTTAGGTACATATGCATAACCTACATATCCTAACATTCTGAGATGAGATATGCTGCAAGACATACCTAACCATGCATATTCTAGTGCTCTAATACCAATTTGTTGGAAACGCAAAAAGGATAAACAATAAATAACACACATAAAAAATAGGAGATGTTGCTCTTCAATTGATGACACAACAACTTGATGATTATAATGAAAATGGTGATAGGTATTTAACTTTTTCCAGCTAGCAACTCACATAAAATAGCTTGACATGCAACCACACATTAAATTTGAATATGACTTAACCCAACTTGACTCAATGCTCAATTAACTGACTCTCTAATTTTAAATAAATCTCCATGCGAAAGTAAATTAGCTATTTTGACAACAATGATAGTAAAGTTGCCACTAAAACTCAAATAATAAGGTCAGAATATGATAAGTGCTCACTCCAAACCAATACATGCTAGGTATTGAATTACATCACCAATCATTGAGAGCAAAGTAAATCATGTGTAGAGATCATAAACATAGAGCAGTATAGTTAAAGTTTTTTTTAATACAAAAAGAAAATAGTAATATAATATTAATAATATAATAATAATAATCTTAATAATATAATAATAATAATTTAATAATATTAATAATATTTTAATACTATATTAACAATTATTATAGTTTTATAATTTTAATAATTTTAATTTTAATATCATCATAATTAATTTTAATATTATAATAATAATAATAATAAATTATATACTTTTAATATTATTATATAATTCTAATATTAATTAATAATTATTATAAATTTAATCTAATATTAATGATTTAATATTATAATATTAATCATAATTTAATTCTAATATTATTAATAATTAATTTTAATTTACATAATAATTACAATAATTTTAATATTATATTAACAATTTATGAATTAAATTTTTTTGATCCATAACTTGTATGTTAATAAATCTTTCGGTGAAAATCACATAAGAGAATGATTTTGTCGACGTGTTTTGTACCATCAAGTGTGGTCCATCTTAAGGACAAGATGAAGAACTAGATCTTGGCATCAAATTAAATATATAGAGAGATGTTTCCTAGTCTTTATAATATAACAACTAGTTTTGACTAAATAATTATTATTGATTAACAAACATTTTTTTAATTAATAGTTGACAAATAGTTGTAAATAATGAATTAAATTAATTTTATTATCATAATTATTGATGTTTTAATGAAAATGAAGGTCATATAGAAATAACTTAAACTAACTAACAATATGGTCAAACTAATAAAGTAAATAAAATAAATAGCTGTAAAAAAATGAAGACAATTTAAAAATAAATAAAAAAAATAGAAATCATGTTAAATTAAATTATTTTTATTTATTATATTATTATTATTAAAAGGAAGGTCTTATAGAAATAACTAAAAAATAATGATATGGTGAGACTTTATTGTTCCAAAGAATAAAACTATTAAATAAAACAATAATATAAACAACAACTAAAAATGTATTATATTAAAAAAAATAAGAAAGAGAGGGTAGGGATCCAACACATCTTAATACTCCAACCATCGTCTCTATTCAGATTGATATGCCTCCTTTCAATTTTCAATGATTCCCTAAACTTATGCTCATGAAAATGATCAATTCTTGCAATGACCGTGGCCTCTTCAATGCATATGTGATGTTTTGGATTTTCTACATGTTCACCCAAAGTGGAGGAGTGAGTATTTCCATGTTTGATGTAGGTTACGTGCTCATGAATCCTCAGATTTATTGAGCCATTTTCACCAATATATAGAGTTCCCTCGAGCATAAGATGACATAAACACCATTCCCATCTTTAGGGTTCACATGGTCTTCATCGACCTTAGGGAGCTTCGAATAGTTTTGAGGGACCTAAATGTAAAGGGAACCTTATGCTTCTTCAAGATCCTTGCAATCATGTTTGTGGTCCCTTCGATAAATAGAATATACACCCTTGAAAATCAATCCTTAAGATCTTTTTTAATTCTAGGACCTTTTTCATCGTTAACGAAAGCTCTAAGATATTGGTGCCTATTATAACCATTATTATTAAAAACATTAAGGAGATGGGTTTTTTCCTGATTGAGGTGGTTTTCATCAAAAACTTGTAACGCCCGAGTGGTTAAGGGTGAATAATATAATATAATTTTAATAATATTATATGAAAAATATTTTTAATAATATAATATTAATAATAATCTTAATAATTCTATTGTTCCATTGGGCTTATAATACCAATCCCTTGGGTTTATAATCATGGTCATCCATGATACATTGTCACATTGTGACAAGGATTGTTTTAATATGAAAATCAACCATGCTCAACCATTGTCAACCATCATCACACATGGTTAATCATGGTCAACATTGGTCAAACATGATCGACCATGGTCAATTATCATCAACTACAGTCCAACACCACATTGTGAAAAAAAAAATTCTCAATATGAAAATTAACCATGGTCAATGATGGTAAACCATGGTCCAACATCGCATTGCAAGAAAGATTGTCTCAATATGAAAATCAATCATGGTCCAACGTCACATTTTGAAAACCATTGTCCAACATCACATTGTGACAAAGATTGTCTCAATATGAAAATCAACCATGGTCCAATGTCTGAATAGGACAAAGATTATCTTGATATGAAAACTAATTGTGTTCAAGCATGTTCCAATGTCACATTGTGAAAAATATTGTCTCAATATGAAAATCGACCCTGGTCAACCATGTTTATTTTAGGGTTTATAAATTTTATCTTAGGTTTTATATACCTTGGGTTGATATTATTCCCTTGGGTTTAATATTATTCCCTTGGGTTTATAATCCCTTTGGTTTTTAGTATTGAACCCTTGGGTTTATTATTCTCTTAAGTTTATAATATTAATCATGGTCAAACATCGCATTGTGACAAAGACTCTCTCAATATGAAAACCAACCATGGTCAACCATTGTCCAATGTTGCATTGAAACAATGATAGTCTTGATATAAAAATCAATCATGGTCAATCATGGTGAACCATGGCACAACATCGCATTGTGACAAGGATTGTATCAATATGAAAATAAACCATGGTAAACCATGTTTATTTTTGGGTTTATAATATTTATCTTAGGGTTTATATACCTTGGGTTTATAATATTGATTCTTTGCATTTAATATTATTCTCTTGGGTTTATAAGCCCTTGTCATTTTAGTATTAATCTCGTGGGTTTATTATTCCCTTGGGTTTGTAATGTTTTGGCATTTTAATATTAATCCATTGGGTTTATAATATTAATCTATTGGGTTTATTAATCTAAGGGTCCATATTCGTAGGGTATAATATTATTCATAAGGTTTATAATATTAATCCTAGGGTTTAATATAAATCGTTGTGTTTCTAATCATGGTCAACCATGGTCCAACATCACATTGTGATCAAGATTTTCTCAATACGAAAATAAAGCGTGTATAACCAATGTCAAACATAGTTAAGAATGGTCAATCGTGTTAACATTGGTCAAACATGGTTGACCATGGTCAATTATGGTCAATCGCGTTTCAACACCGCATTATGAAAAAGATTGTCCTAATATGAAAATCAACCATGGTAAACCATGGACCATCATCGCATTGTGAGAAAGATTGTCTCAATATGAAAATCAATCATGGTAAACCAAGGTCGAGCATGGTCCAACATCACATTGTGACAAACAATGTCTCAATTTTAAAATCAACCATAGTCAACCATGGTCCAACATTTGACTGTGACAATGATTGTCTTGATATGAAAATAAATCATGGTCAAGCATGGTCCAATGTCACATTGTGAAAAAAATTGTCTCAATATGAAAATCAACCATGGTCAACCATGTTTATTTTATGGTTTATAATATTTATCTTAGTGTTTATATACCTTGGGATTATATTATTTCCTTGGGTTTTTAGTATTAATCCGTTGGTTTATTATTCTCTTGGGTTTATAATATCAATCATGATAAACCATGGTCATTCATGGTCATCCATGTTTTATAAAATCAATCATGGTCAACCATTGTCAAACATTGTCAATCATAGTCAACGTTGGCCTACCATTTTCGACCATGATGAATTATGTTCAACCATGGTCTAATGTCACATGGTTCAACCATGTTTATTTTAGGTTTTATAGTATTTATCTTAGGGTTTATATACCTTGGGTTTATATTTTTCCCTTGGGTTTAATATTATTCCGTTTGGTTTAATATTATTCCCTTCAATTTATAATCCCTTGTGTTTTTAGTATTAATCCCTTGGGTTTATCATATCAATCATGGCCAACCATGGTCATATCATGGTCAATATTGGTACATCGTGTTTTATAAAATCAATCTTGGTCAACCATGGTCCAACATTGCATTGTGACAAATATTTTCTCAATGAGAAAATCAACCATGGTCTACCATGTTTATTTTAGGGTTTATAATATTTCTCTTATGTTTATATATCTTGGGTTTATTTTATTTCCTTAGGTTTAGTATTATTCCCTTAGATTTATAATCCCTTTGGTTTTTAGTAATAATCTCTTATGTTTATTATTTTGATGGGTTCATAATCTCTTGGTGTTTTAGTCTAAATATGTTGGGTTTATTAATCTAAGGGTTCATATTCCTAAGGTATAATATTATTCATATTATTTATAATATTAATCCTAGGGCTTAAATAAATCCATTGGGTTTATAATCATGGTCAACCATGGTTTGTCATTACATTGTGACAATCATGGTCAACCATTGTTCAATGTTGCATTGTGACAAATATTGTCTCAATATGAAAATCAACCATCATCCAACATCTGACTTTAACAATGATGTTCTTGATATGAAAACTAATCATGGTCAACCATGGTCGAGCATGGTCCAATGTCGCATTGTGACAAATATTGTCTCAATATGAAAATCAATTATGGCCAACCATGGTCATCCATGTTTATTTTAGGGTTTATAATATTTATCTTAAGGTTTATTTACCTTGGGTTTAATAGTACTCATTTGGGTTTATAATCCCTTTGGTTTTTAGTATTAATCCCTTGGGTTTATAATATCTATCATGTTCAGCATGGTCCAATGTCACATTGTGATAAAGATTGTCTCAATAGGAAAATAAATCATGGTGAAACATGTTTATTTTAGGGTTTATAATATTTATCTTATGATTTATATAAGTTGGGTTTATATTATTTCCTTGGGTTTAATATTATTCCCTTGGGTTTATAATTCCTTGGGTTTATAATATTAATCATGGTCAACTGTGGTTAATCATGTAAAATCATTGTTCACTGTAATATCCCTCTGTTATTATAGTATTATCTTGATTTGACTAAGCTAGATTGGATAAAATGGCAGGAAAGCCATGGGGGGGAATATTGGAATAAATATGTAAACGAATGTTTATTAATACATAAATGAGATGTATGTACTTGAGAATGAGACACCTAGAAGTGAGATGCTTGTCATGCCTTCATGATATGAATTCTAATTGAAATTATAGATAATATTAATGGATGGGAGAGGAAGATCCATTAAGTTTTTTAGCTGGAAAAAGATGTTAAACATGGAAAAACATAAAATCTTTGTTGGAGAGAAAGGTGGGCTTTTATGGAAAATCCTAGACAAGTGGATAAGAAAAGGTCCACAAAGTGGTATGCCACTAAAGGAAACCTTATCAAGAAGGAAAGGCATTAAATACCTATTGAAGGCATTAATAGAGTTTTGTTGATACCATGGCAAGACATTCTCAGCTCGAGGGTGAACTGGAGGAAATAGTTCTAGGTTGGGTGGAGATAGGTATGAAATTCCCAAGTATTTCTATTGTTTCCTTGATGTGAATTCATTGTTATTTTATTCTTTTATTTGAATTTATCATATGTAAATGTTGCAATTTAGAGATTATATATAGTTTTAAGTTATCTCTATGGAAGAATTGAATCTTCTATAGAGACACAGGTATTTGGGGAATAGTCATTTCAGTGGTTAGAAGAGTTATTTCAGCTAGGAGGTGAACTTACAGGTTAATGATTTCTTATATTGGATTGCTTAAAAAGGAGAAATTTAGTTGGAATGACTATTTTTATTTCTATGTTGCATGCAGTTTTACTAGTGCATTGATTTACAAGTCATAGAGAATGAATAAAATTAACATCGATTAATTTTGACTAATTAACTTCAGAGGAGTGTATATGAATAGGGTGAAAAGTATTATTGGGATTGAGCAATTAGATATGCCCAACTAGTTAATAATTATTATAGACATAATTGGTGGAAGTGACCTGAGGGATCTATCTATATAGATAAATAGATCTTCACAACTGCATGAAGGAATGTTAACCTTGCTACATAGGTTATTTTGTGTGGGTATTTGCCGCCATTTATGTAGTCTAATTCTATATATCAACCACACACATAATTCGTGTCTACTGTAAGATGAAGAGAGGTTATGATGAAAAGATAATTGTTACTAGATTAATCTTTCAAGTAATAGTCATGGGGTTTGATTTATAAATCTAGTCACTAGAAAAGGATTCTATGGTGAGGATGGGGGTATGTAGTAATGAGAAGTGAAACTTCTGCCCTAAAATAAATTCCATAGCTTACTTAAAAGTATATGCTTATTTTTGTAAATATAGATAAGTAACTTTGAAATTCTGAATTTAGTGGGTATAGAGGATTGCTAAAGTTCCAGTTATTTTACTACCTATTAGGGTTTTGAATGTGAAGTAATCTGCTACAAGTAATAATCAAAAAATACAATCAGAAACTGGAATGAGAACTAACCGGATCACCTAGAAAATAAGCATTGAAAATTGAGATATTTATACTCCTAAATCAAATAATTCCACTATAATTCCAGAGAAAAAAATACCTTCGAGTGACTTATAATTATTACGACACTCTATGTGTTAAAAATGCATGGCACAGGTAAAGAAGGAAATCCATGAGAGAATATCTTTCAAATAAAATGCAGTATCAATTATATTATGCTACGAATTACGTATCATGCTAGTCCAGTAGTTGGAATTTAGAGCTATGCAAGAGCATATTTCTCAATGGATTTAAGACTGTATTAGAATATTTCTTTGAGGGTTTATCATAGGATTTTCTCAATATGAAAATCAACCATGGTCAATCATGGTTAACATTGGTGAAACATGGTTGATCATGGTCAATTATGGTGAGTCATGGCTAACCATGGTCAACAATATTAATCCCTTTAGTTTAATATTATTCCATTGGGTTTTTAGTAGTAATCCCTTGGGTTTATAATATCAATCCCTTGGGTTTATTAATCTAACGTTTCATATTCCTAGGGTATAATATTATTGATTGGGTTTATAATATTAATCCCAATGTTTAATATAAATCCCTTAGGTTTATTAATCTAATGATTCATATTCCTAGGGTATAATATTATTGATAGTGTTTATAATATTAATCCCAAGGTTTAATATAAATCCCTTGGGTTTATAATCAATTGAGTCTATAATATAAATTTCTTGAGTTTATAATATTAATAATCACTTACGTTTATAATATTAATCCAAAAGGTTTATAATATCAATCTCTTGGGTTTTCAATATCAATCCCTTGAATTTGTAATATTAATCCCTTAGGTTTATAGTATTAATCCTTCAAGTTTGATATTCTTTTTTGGGATTTATAATGCATTGGGTTTATAATATTAATAATCCATTTGGTTAATAATATCAGTATTTATTGGAGGAGGTTGAAGCAGGAGGGCTAATTCTATGCCCCGACGAAAAAATCTAGAAAAAATATTGCTTGGGGTCTGAGAGTAGCCACAAACAATTGGGTAGAAGAACTTGGCTTAGGGAAAGGATTGAAAATGTCTCTAGAGATGGCATCACACATTTATCAGTTTTTGGTGACTCCCTTATAACTATTCAAAACTGTATTGAGTGGTCTAAACATGGTGTTTTTTATCTAAGTACAACCATGCAAAGAATAATACTAATATTGGACAAATTTGAATTTATAATTATTCCACATAAAAAGGGAACATAAAAAAGTAGTGGATGAACAAGCCAATAAGGCAGTTATCCAGGAACAAGGTGATTTGAAGGTGGATGAAGGCTCCCCAACTAAATGTCAAGTTCCATGACCTGAATTAAATGTATTTCCTCAATTTGTAGGAGCGGCCTAGAGAAGGGTGATACAATAGTCACGAGGAATCATTGTTATATTAACTACCTCGCACAACTGATATTTGGAAGAAGTCTCAGAGACATTCAAGCATGAAATAGAGAAAATGATATCGCGCATAAGAGGGCAAACCATCTCTAGAGCTAAGTCCCATTTCTCTCTTGTGATGAGCCAGTTAGAAAGTCTTAGGAAGTATATGGAAATAGTGTAGGCTGCCTCGAAAGTAATTATGACAAAGTTTGAGAACCTAGATCACAGGGTATAAAATTCTGAGGAAAAGGTGGAAATAACGGTCATCTCTATCCTAAAGGATGCGTTTGGGCTTGGGGAGGTTGGCAATAATTAACAAGGCAGAGGCACTCAAGATGCTTCTGCTGGGGAGAATATGGTTTACTTGGGCATTAAATAGGTGCTTACACAGTTGAAATGAGAGGATGTAGGTGAGTGAGTAGAAGTTGTGGCAAAAGAGATGGACAAAACTGGACTACATGCACTAGATGATGTATATTAGCTAGTTAGCTTATATAGTTTTTAATGTGATGTAGGTATGTAAAGTTTAATGGGGTGTTTTGGTGATTATATAAGAACAATGTAGCAGAAGAAATAGGCAAGAAAATCATGAATATATGTTGCCAATAGACAAAGCAATTTTGCATAGATATGGACTAGATGTTGCTTCTTATAGTATTGGTTTTGACCATAATCTAGATTTGTTAATAAAAATATAACCATTATTTTTTTTTTTCTCTCGGTAAAGCTAGCTAATCTATTATATTATATACAGGTAAACATTACATGCAAAAAGACAGGCCGTCCAGGGCCAACTGTGGCATCTTGGATAGCTTTGCTTGACACAGAATTCACCGTCGCAGGGGTAGCACCTCCAGGATATACCAAAACATGTGACACAGAGTTGATCTCAGACAGAAATGAAACGGCCCGCACAGGGGCTTCCAACAATAAACTCATAGCAGACCTAGCCACGACGCATGACAGACAGACACATAATATGAAAAAGAACTGAAAGTATACACACATAGAAATGTAGCATCGTCCAGATACCAGTCGAGACCTCTAACTTATGCCAGACCCGAGAGAGAGAAAAGTAAGACGGAGAGTGTCTCTGGGGGTTAATCTTCACGCTCTTCCTGAATGATGTAGCTCCAGCCTTGGCCTTCAGGGATGCCTGCCCACATTGCCATAGGATCCTTCGCAGTGGTCGACGGTTCCTATTCTGGAGGTTGGGGAGGGGCTTGCTGAAGCTCCTTCCCTGAATTGCCCTTTTCAATTGGTGGCTGCAGCACTGGACTTTCCTCACGATTTCCTTCTGGAAGTATCTCAGCCGAAACTGGTTGCTTTCCATCTTCATTCTTCTCAGGAACCTTCGTAAAGAGAACTGAGATATGTGCGTTAATACCTGCACTTTCCTGCAAGCTGCCCAAGGTGAAAACGACTGAGCCGAATGCTGGAAGCACAGGCTCTCCTCCCTTGGAGCTGCCGACCTCCAAGAACTGACTGGCTGGAATCAGTATGGCTCCCGCCCTCCTGTAGCAGTAGCAGCAACAGCAGTGATGGTGTACATCCGCTGCAGGAGGGCGTGAAGGTGCACCACGCCCAGGTCCCCTCCGACTCGGTTGTCTTTCACGCAGTCGCGCCATATTTTCTGCGTCTCCTTCAACTTGTTCCAGGACCGAGCTTGTGGGCTTGAAGTCACAGTTGTCACTGCCAATTGAGTGCAGTCCCCGAATTGATTCAAGGCAGAGCTCAACTACCCATAAACCGCGCACAGGATTTGCAAGCAGGAAGCGAACTTCGCCCAAGTGAATGCCTTCACTCTCCGCCTCAATTGCGCTCCCTTTCCCCTCAGAGTTCTGTTCCCACCTGAGGCACTCTCGGGAGTCGAAATGGGTATTTGCAACAGCAGTGGCTGCGTTTTGAAGGAGAAGAGCGCCCACCGGACGAAATTCCTCTAGAGCCTGCTCCACACAGACCTTACATTGCGAATGAGCCTGCAATGATCCGTCATCCTTATGAGTTCTTGCAACATTCCCTCGATAAGAGCTCTCCATAACTTCTCCCTGCAGCAACATCTCTTCACCCTGCGTAACATTGAATGCTGAACCTCATACCTCGGCGGCAGTGGGCATTAACTATACTGCGTTAAAACGGGGCGTCACATGCTGGGCATGTGGCTTGTCCCTGGCTGACGTGCTAACACCCGCATCCGGGGAAATATAACCATTATTTAAATATAATAATAATAATTATTATATTATTGATATATCAATAATATTTATCATATTATTATAATTAATTATTATTATTATAAATTATCATTATAATTGTTATATTAATATCGTATTTATAATAATATGATAATAATATTTATAATATAATTATTATTAGTATATATATTATATTATATTTATAGATTATTAATATTAATATTAAATCTATATTTATTGACACCTATCCTACTCACATATATCAACCACATTTATTAATGTGGTTGTGCTAGTTTTTATGTAGAAGAGAGATTTCGTCTAAGGAATAAAGGCAATTATTAACACTATTTATTTTGTTCCATGCCTATTGAACATTTAAAGTTGCAATCTCATAAATAAAATTAGTATAATTTACATTTAAAAATAGAATATTGGTGTGAAAAGTTGAGCTTTCATTTATCCTTGAAAATTGTTAGAACTCACGTCCAATAAAATCAAACTATGAGTAATACTTATAAGAAATACAATAAAATTAAATTAAAATTAACATTCATAATATATATTTATAATATAATTTATAATATATGTTTATAATATAGAATAGTGTTGGATTATTTATGATTATTATATATATTAGCATAGATCCATCTTAACTTTAGGCCTATGTTTATGGAGGATTAAATCTTT
>APFE030239914.1:5376-21464 GCA_000404065.3 Pinus taeda | reverse complement strand
GTTTACAATCTTGTACTGGTGCAGACTCATACCAGTATGCAAGCACCCACCTACAGAAGGCTACAACCTTCTCTCATTCTCCAGTTTCTATTGGAAGGGAGATACAACCCCCTAGCTCTTGTACTAGCCGTTATGTTTACTAGTACGTAGGCACCGACCTACAGAAGGCTGCAACCTTCTCTTTTCCTCCAGGGACCACGTTTCATAAATTTTCAGACTGGATGCTCCTGGTACACAACAACACAATATGAAGACCTCGTTTCATCAAATTTTCATACTGGACCCATCAGAAACTTTGAAACTCAAATTGCATCAACCAATAATCAGTTAATCTGAATAGTGAGACCACTATCACCAGAATACTGTGCTGAACCCAGAAACCTGCATCATCATTCAAAACCAACTGTAACCTCAAAAATCATACATCAGAATGCATACACTACTTTACTGTACCCAACCTACATGTATACACTACCTCCTTTAACCAAACCTGCATATACCTTCAAAACTATTGGAACATAAAACTTCTGAATCAAATCTGTACAAACCAGTGATATTCTGAACATCTACTATAAAATTATAGAGATCTTGACAGTCAGCAATAAAGATCTACCTTCTCACCTAATCAATCAATCAATCAAACTCAATCTCCTTATGCATTCAGTTCTACTTTCATATCTAAGAAGACATCATTGATAGACAACAATAAACCATCAACATTGATTAGATAGGTCAGTCATTTCTGAATAAAAGCTTTTCTTTTTTATACGCTACTTGGAAGCTTCGAACCAGCATGTAGATGCTCCTTCACCAAGGCGAACCAACATATATATCTATAAATACTAACTTACAACTTTGCTGCTATTCTAGATTTCAGACATACCCAGGTCATGACATTTAAAGAATAAAACATGTGTAAGAAATCAGATCTAGCCCAAACAATATCAGATGATTCAATGATAAGTCATTTCAAGTCTCATGATCCTGATCCAACATTGAATTCAAGGTGCAAAAAATATTTCAGATCATTATCATAGCCCCTGCAACATAAATATACTTTAGATAGAAGCATTCATGAGAAACCCTTTTTGCTTACACACTTGGCCCTTTGATCTTCACCTCCTTATATAGTTTTTGGCCTTTCTCAATACCTCAGACCAAAACAACACTTAGAACCTATGGTATTCTTGGACGGGATCAAATAGTCGTTATTTCGCTCAATATTGTGGGCTAATACCATGGTATTGACCCTTGGTATTCTTTAATCTTGAATTTCCTTGATTTTCCAACCCATACATGCTTTTCCTCTTATGAAAGTGTGTGCATACGTATATGCTCTTTTTGTTCCGTGAATCTGTGTGTATACGCTTCTTTTACAAGGTGAACATGCATATATAGATTAAACTATCTTAAAGCATTATTTTCCTTTAACTTCTTGATTCTGATCAGTAGACCTTTGTTCCAACTTCCTGTTCTTCTGTATGAATGCCCTGTTACCTCCGAATTGACCTGTTACAATGTGATATGCCCTTTATCAAATTTGAATTGACCTTTGAGTGAGTTTCCATCAAGGACAACACTTGTATCATAATGCCAACATTGTGTGCTAAGGAAGGGAGGTCGTGAACCTTATGGGAAGAGATAGTATTTGTTAAGGTAGGAGGGATACTTTTTATGGGATAGAATTAATTTAAAATGATTCCTAAGATGATGTTTTCATAATTACCCTTAATCCAATTAATTACTAAAGTTTATTAGTATTTGTCCACTAAAATTTTGAAGTCAATGATTGACTTAATGCATATGGTTCTACTTGTGTGAAGTCAATGATTGGCTTAATGCATATGGTTCTACTTGAGTGTGAAGTCAATGATTGGTTTACTATCTTTGGATTTTGAAGTTATTCAACTTATACATGGTCAGATTACGGTGAGAATCTCTTTCATATATTGACAATCGTTGAGGAATAAGGTGATGTCTCAATCCCTAGGGTTTTAGCCCACTAATGGGGGTTTTCGACTTCAAATGAAAATAACTCTAAAACCGTGAATAACTGGGAGGCTTTCGATATATCAACAGAAACATCTTGACGAGTAGAATTCATCGAGAAGATATTTGACACAAAATAACATGATTTTTCAAGTCAAAATTCCCATTCAAGATCGGGGTAGCCCCTGGTGCTGCTTGGGTTGACATCAATGACAACCAATGATCAACAATACCCCCCTTTGGCATTGATGGAAACAAAAGTAGTCCCCTTGTAATCATGATACCTCTTCCTATTGCCTTCTCGCCCCCTTTGTCATCAATGGCAAACGGTAATTCCCCCTGACAAATAGCCATCCTACGGACATGTACACACCTCCACTCCCCCTTTCTACTCGAGTATATAAGAGAAAGAGTCTAATGAAAACTTGGGAGAATCCCAAGCTTTTTGTAAAGATACTCAAATGCTTCATGAGGTAATGGTTTGGCAAATATTTCAACAATTTGTTCCTTTGTGCTAACATATTTAAGCTTGATATTCTTTTCGGCGACCCGCTCTCTAACGAAATGATATTTAATCAGAATGTGCTTCATTTTGGAATGCATCACATGATTCTTAGAGATATTGATTGCGTTGGTGTTATCGTAAAATATGGGAATAGGTTCATCAAACTTTACTTGAAGATCTTGCAAATTTTTCATCATCCAGAGAATTTGTGTACAACAAGTTGCTGCAACGATATATTCTGCTTTTGCTGTCGATAATAAGATTGAAGACTACTTTTTACTTAACCATGAAACAAGACAACCACCTATATAGAATGTTTCTCCACTGGTACTCTTACAATCATCAACACTTATTGCCCAATTTGCATCTATATAAGCTTGGATAACTAGATCATTTCCTTTGGGGTACCATAGACTATATTTCGCTGTGCCCTTAAGATATCGAAGAATTCTTTTTTTGACAATAATATGAGATTCTTTTGGTGCTGCTTGGAATCTTGCTACCTGTCCAACTACCTACATCACATCAGGCCGAGAGGCTGTCACATATAGGAGACTACCAGTCATGGATCTATAGAACCTTTTGTCCACATCCTTTGATGAATATTCTAAGATTAACTTGCAACCTGTTATCATGGGGGTAAGGACTCACTTGCAATCTTTCATCTGGTATTTTTTGAGCATTTACTTGATGTACTTGGTTTGATATACGAATATTCCTTTATCCTGCTAAGAAATCTTAAGCCCCAAAAAGTATGTCATCTCGCCAAGAATAAACATTTCAAATTAACTTTGCATTTTTGTTAGAAAGTCTTTACTTAATATGTCATCATTGCTTCCAAAGATTATATCATCCACATATACCTCAATAATTGTTAGGTTATATTGATCCACTTCCACAAAGAGATTGCTATCAACGCTTCCTTTCTTGAATCCTTGTTGATGTAGATACCTATCAAGACGAGAATACCAAGCCCTAGGAGCTTGCTTGAGACCATATAGTGGCTTCGTTAATTTGCAAACATAGTTTTCTTTGTCAGTGAGCAGAAAACCTTCAGGTTGTTCAATGTAAACTTCTTCTTTCAATTCACCATTTAGAAAGGTTGACTTAACATCCATTTGGTAGACCTTGATTTTTCTCGAGCATGCATGAGCAAGGAATATCCTAATAACTTCCATTCTAGCAATGGGAGAAAATGTTTCTTCAAATTCGATTCCTTCAACTTGTGCATATCCTTTGCAGAGTAATCTTGCTTTACTCATGGTAACTTGTCCGTCCTTATTCAATTCGTTTCTGAAGACCCATTTAGTTCCAATAACATTTTTATCCTTTAGTCATGGAACCAATTCCCAAGTATCGTTCTTCTCCATTTGATCCAGTCCTTCATTCATAACTTCTACCCAATGTTCATTTTGACTAACTTCTTCAAAATTGCTAGGCTAAAAGGTCGCTAAAAGGGAAAGATGGGCTTGCTGTGATGAACGTAGCTGTCAACTTCTTCTAGTTCCAATTCCTTCAATTATGTTGCCGATGATCTGATTTGATGGATTATTGTTTTGATACTATTATTTTGAAACTTTTGGAGAAACTTCTTGTACATATTGCTGATCATTTATTATTTTTTCTTGGTTGATTGATGTTTCCTTATTTGATTGGCCTTGTTCTGGAGCTTCTTCTTCATCCTTCACAGATTCTATCTCAAGCCCCTCAAATTTGCTTGAAGAGACGATCTCATTGTTATCCTTTAGAACACAGTGTTCGTCAAAAGTAACATTTATACTTTCAAATATTTGTTTTTGCCTCAGATTGTAGCATCTATAAGCCTTTCTTTTTCTTGAATAACCAACAGAAATAACTTCGTCACACGAGAATCGAACTTGCCCAATTTTGGTCTTCTCTCTTGATGTAGCATTTACTTCCAAATATTTTGAAGTATTTGACTTTAACCAGTCTTCCTTTCCATAGTTCATACGAAGTAATGTTACAAATGTTTATGAGCATGCCTCTGTTTATAATGAATACGGCAGTATCAATTGCTTGAACCAAGAATTTATTGTCTAAGTTTGAGTCTTTTAACATGGTTCTAGCCATTTCCTATACGGTTCTATTTTTTCTTTCAGCTACTCCATTCTGCTATGGTGTTATGGCTATTGAGAATTGCCTTTTTATTCCATTTTTGTCACAGTATTGCTGAAATGATTTGGACGTGAATTTTACTCCATTATCTGATCTTAGACATTTGATATTCAAATTGGTTTCATTTTCAACCAATTCCTTGTAGATTTTGAAACATTCGAATGCCTCAAACGTTTTATTCAAGAAACTAACAACTGTCATTTTGGTGTAATCATCTATCATTAACATAAAGTATAATTCACTGTCTAAACCTTTTGTTCTCATAGGACCACATAGATCAGTATTTATTAATTCCAATGGATGTGATGCAAAATGTTCCTCTATCTTGCACTTGAATTTTGTTTGTTTGTCATTCCGACAAGATTCACATATCGTATTGAGATTTTTGGAATTTCTCTAACTGCTTCCTTTTTGCTGATCTTGACCAAATTGTCGAAATTTATGTCTCATTCATTTGTACCATAACCAACTCTCGTCTTCTTTTGCCAAGATACAGCCTTTATGTGTCTCATTCAATATATAGATGTCATTTGGAGTTGCTCTTGTTGTAGCGACAATTTTACCAAAATGAACTTTCCTGATTTCACATTTCTTCATGTTGAATGACATCGTGTGTCCTTGATCACACATCTGTCCAAAAATGAGCACATCCTTTGCTAATGCATCGTTGCTTCCAATACTTACCGTACCTACTCCTATGACATTCGAAGACCCGTCATTTCCAAAAGACACTATTCCATCTTTTTCTTTCAAGTATATTAACTTATTTCTATCTCTAATCATATTCATTGAACAACCACTGTCAACATACCATATGTTTCGGTTGCTTTGAGCCTTAAGAGCGAGAGCACACCTTTCAGTCTTCCTTTTCCATACTTGTTCATTCTGATTTTGTGAGAATTCCTTTGAAGAACTTCCAAGTATGAAATATTTGGCCAAGTGTCCACAATTGTTACATTTGTAACATTCGACATCATCTCTCAAATGATAGAATCTGTTGATATTATACTGAGTTATGGAATATCCATTTTTGAGAGATCTCTTGGAATTATATTCATTCAGACATACATGGGACATTCTACAGCTCTATGTCCAAACCTTCCACATGAATAACAATGACCATAAAATATAGGTTTATACTTGGGAGGAAATATTCTTCGAGGAATTGTCTTCCAAGGTTCTTCCTATGAGTCTTGATCTCTTGATTTAGCTGGGGGATCTACCTGCTTGGTAGATTTTTCATATCCATATTCTTTAGTTGCCATAGAAGGACTTGAATCCTTTTTTATTTTTTCTATGTAACCAAGACCAGTCTTATTGCTGGTTGTTGATGAGTTCGTCCAAAGTCTTTGAGCTGTTGGCCTAGTTTTGAAGAGTTTTTCCATTTTTACTTCCTTTCGTAAAGAAATGATTGTAGCGTCCATGCTTCTCTTTGCTTGTTTCTTTCCTTTAATTATTTCTTGAGCGATTCTTCAATTAATTTGTATTCTTCAACCTTGATTTTAAGATTTAGGACATGTTCCCTTTCTATCTTTAATTTATCTTCAAGATTTCTGATGTGCTTCTTCTCGGCCTTGAGCTCTTTGATAACCCTGATCACTTCGTTTTGAAATTCAACCTCAGTCATTCCTTCTTCTTCATCTCCTTCTTCGTCAGGTGCCTCTTTCTTATTGTGCTTGGCCATAAACAATACTATTTCATTGAATTCTTCTTCATTATCACTATCTTCTTCAGACGAGGAGCTATCTTCTTTGGAAAAGAAACTTTTCTTAAACCATTTTTTCTTTCCTTTCTTATTTAAATTGCTGGGATTTTTCTTTCCTTTCGTAACAACCTCATTTTTGTGAGGTCATTTGGCTGCAAAATGCCCAACCTCATCATAATCAAAACATATTAATGGAAGTTAACCTTTAAATTTTTCTCGTACCTATTCTCATTTTCTATGTGAAGTAGGCAAATTTTTTATTTGAGAATTCTTCTTCATCTTCTTCCTTTTCCTCATCCTTACAATTGCAAGTTTTTTTATTTCGAAGTATGCTTGTCCTTACTATTCTTCTTGGATGCAGAAAATGTTGTTACTAAGTGAGATGTGTCATCCTCTTCTTCAATCCTCATTTCATATGCCATAAGAATTCCATGCAATTCATCTATGTTGAGATTGGTCAGATTTGATTTATCTTCCGAGACATATACCTTAGGGTTAAATCTTGCTGGCAAGGTTTGAGGATCTTTCAGACAACAATTTTAGTTTCAATAGGTTCTCCCAAACCTTACAATGTATTTTTTGTTTCATCAACACGTTGAAATTATGTGGCAGTATCTTCATCTTCCCCCATTTTGAGTTGCTCAAACTTTTACCTGTAAATTTGAAGATTTGCTTCTTTCACCTTTGAGTCACCTGCATATAAATTTTAAAGCTTGACCCATACCTCTTTAGCATTTTTGCAACTCAATACCTTGAGATAAACAGATTTGATAAGCCTACTGATAATAAGATCTTTAGCCTTTGCATCATATACCATATTTTTATTACCTTGTTCATCCTAGGTCGGTGTGAAGCCTTTTTCAATGATTTCCCATACTTCGTATCCTTGCACCAATAAATGAACTTGCATTCTTCCACTCCAAATTTCACAGTTATTTCCATTGAAGAAAGGAACTCTATTTTTGGTACACTCCATGATATCCTTCTAGTTGTTAGACTGCTATTGAAGGAACCAATCTCTTATTCCAATTGTTGGAAATATTGAGGGGGGGGGGGGGGGTGAATCAATATTCTTTTAGAATTTATCACTTTTTAAATATTTTAGAGCATTAGTTAATATTAAATTATTATTAATGTTAATGAAGTAAAAGACGTATACAATAGAACATAGTTGGCACAAGAATTTTAGGTGGAAAACCCCCTCCCACTCAAAAACTACCAAATGCTTTTCTAGTAAATTCTTTAATCTCCAACCCAAACTGAAATGAAAGTTACAACTTCCTATAATTCTAGAAAAGCATTCTTCTCCAGCTCTCACTGGAAGGATGTCCCAACACACTGGTTTCTTGTTGGCTTAGTGGGGCCTGACCCAGGTTCGGAGATGATTTAGCCAAACAAATCTCGACACTACTGGCCCTTTCAGCAACAGTTCGCAGAGCGCGGATTGAGGTCTCACTCGAAGTAGTATGGGAGGGTGCTAGAACCAGGTTTCTACACCCTGGGGATGTCCTGATGTGTTTCAGAGGGTCCATGGTTCATCCCTGCGCACACGTCACTATGCGCAATAGCCTGTACCTCGTAGCCTGAGATGCTGCCTTCGTGCAGCGCTACTCGGGGCCTGAACAGTGTTATCACCCACGTCCTTTTCAGTAACTTGTTATTAGTTGATTAACTTAGCTTATTTGTATGTGTTTAGTTATACTCAATAATATTCACCATTCATACAAGTATGCACAATAAATAAAATAGTATAATTGCAGAAGATATCAAACATATAATAATTCAAAATAGGTACACAAGATTGGGAATCAAACTTCTCTTTATTATCTCCTTCTTTGGTTACAGACTCGACTCCACCCTGAGCACTCATCTACAGGGATCTGTGCACTCAGCTGCAGAGCCTCTTCCTACTCTATGACCCAAGACGCACTTTGCACCTTTTCTTACAGTCTAAGACCTTTTCTGTCCATCATCTCTATCATTCTATTTATTTATATTTACAACTTAGAGCCTCACTCTTATTTATACAATCCCATGGTCTGCGGACCATGGGTAGGCTGTCACTACATTAAAAACTTAGGGCAGACAATCCTATGACTCTAACATACAATTCGCGCTCTGCGCCCACAATTCACGAAGTCTTTTCAACAATATTACTCAAAACTTGGGCTTTGAGCACCAAAACATGATGTGGGGGGGATTCCATGCCCAACAGGCCCCCAACACAGACATCGTGACTCATGTCAAGTCACTCTGTCAGCACGGAAATCTTGGCGTGGAGTCCCTCCAGCTGGTTCCGAACGGTATTGATGTTTGCAGCGCACTGAGCTACTACTTGCTGAACCCGCTGCACTCTGCCTTCCGAGACCTCTGTGTCTGACGTACTATCCTACATCTATGCATGCATCCCCTGAATCTGTGCCTTTCCTTCAATATCCATCGTGATTGTGAAGGCTTCGTCAATCCATGGCTGGACGCGCGCTTTGAGAACTGCTTCCTTGTGGCGCGTCGCGTCTACCTGCTCCTTTAATGCCTTGGCTTGTTGCATTCTTGCAAGCCACTGAGTAAGGATTACTGCCTGCGCAGTCCCTTTGATGCTGTCATATTGTTGCTAGAGTTTGCATGCCTCAGTCTCCAACCACTAGATGTTGGGGTTCTCTTGCAATGTCGTGAGGACCTCAAGTGCCTGTTCCAACATGTTGGTACAGTAGCGCACTGCACCTCCATTCTCTTCCATCCCTACTGTAATAGCGCTGGCGCGCTGCTCTCTGATCTCTGGGGGAGTGGAAGGTTGTGCCTTCAACCGTAGCTTGGCAATATGGAGATTCAAATTTAGTTGCACTCTTGTTGTCTCTTCTTGCGCATCACAGACTCCACTTGCGAAACAGTGGATCCGCACTTCTGCCAGTTGATCAGCTAGGATGGCCAACTCTGGGATGCGTCAGAAAGCGTCATCTACCATCTGCACCAACCTTTGGTTCTGCGACACCAACTCATCGAGCTGCAAGCTGAGCTGATCCATATTGATCTTCTATTCACTAAAAACTTGGATCGCACGGTTCTCCCTAGCACGCAGCTCGGTTGTTATGCCATCCTATAGCTGATAGAGCGTTTCCTAGGGAAGGGTAGCTAGATTAAGGCCAAGGCCTTTCATCATGTTAACTTTCATTCGGTCCATTGCATCTGATGATACTAACACTCCCTCTGGCAATATTATTGTATTTGCCATCTTTGCGCGCAACATCTGCTTTGCTGCTGAAGTGCCTGCTGCGACATGGGTAGACAGGGTACCTTCCTGAGGGGGCTGCACTTGTAACTCCTGCAGCTGTGCCCTAAGGGCCCCCAACACACTCTGGTGCTTCATCATAAATTCTTGTAGCGCTTCACTGGTGACATCGTAAACCGTCTCATTAATGTCATGGAGATCACCTTCAGTTAAGGTGATCAGGTCAATTGCTATCTTCGAGGCCATGAGTTTCTTTCTTGGACCTAATCTTTCTACGATGCATGGCCGTTTGAGCTATTTGGACGTGGTCCCTAGGTCCACGCTCCCTTTTTCTATTTCTATGTCCTCTGCCTCCTGCCTGGATGACATTGCCTGGCCCTCCTCTGCCTGTGTTGTTGCCGCCTCTACTGCCTGCGCTGCTGCTACTTCTGCGGCCTTCTTTTGTTCCATGGCCTTCTATGCCGCTTCACGGATTTCCCTTACCTCGGTTGTTGATTTTTCGTTGCGCCTTTTCTCTGCCAACTAGGTGATGTGCAGCTTAGCCTAATCCTTCTTTTTCTGTTCTGTCGCTTTCTCTAGTTTCGCCAAATCAAGGGTGCACCACTTGGGAGGCCATGTCTCCAAGATAGTAAAGATCGCGTCATTAGTGGCTATAAATGGGAACTTCCTCCACTGTTGCACCAGATCCTTTCGCGCCTTGATGTATATATTGTGCACATCCGCCTTGAATTCTGTAAAACTCTACAGGCTATTGTGCACAGTAGGTGACAGGAGCGGCCTCCTGTTGATCCACTTTCAGATGCTCGCCTCCATGAGTACCCAGAAAATTTTTGTATTGCGAATCTGTTTCGCATCCTTGGTGGCCCAGAGCGAAGTGCACTTCCCAGCCTCTGATAAGTCTCGGTCAATGGACGGGAACTGACTATCCTCCAGCAATTCTCCCACTACCAACAATATGGATAAGAGAAAAAATGTGTAGTGGAAGGTCTTACCTTGTTCCTGGGCCTTGCGACAGTTTAACAAAAACTCCCTGCAGAGGAACTCAACCCAGTTGAACTGGACCTCCTCTGCGCACTGTTCAGCCAACGCGACCACTGGCACTGGTACCTCATTGACGCGACATTTTCTCATCACTTTACCATCCAAGAGTTGGGTGGCTATGTGCACCCCTTTGTCCTTGATGCTGGTGATAGCGTAACCCCTCTTTTTCTTCTCCAGCTTATACTTGGCCTTCATGGCCTCTGCGAGAGCCAAATCGCTACTTTTCTTGGCTATTGTCATGGGGTCCTTTCCCTTACAGGGAAGCTGAGAAACTCGATGGATAAGGTTTACTGTGATGGGAATAGGCTCCTCCAGCCATAGATACCCATCATGCACTAGGAAAAGCAGCTACCTGATGATGAAAATGGTGATGGGTGTGCGGTTGAAATGTGGTATCCATAGCAGGTGCAGTAATCTAGCCTTTTCCACACCGTGCAACCATTTTTGCGGCACTAATGTGATTACCGCTCCCTCAGTGTTTTGCTTCATCAGGTTCGACGTCTCTAGGTGTGGGAACTTCTCGCTGTCCGCAAGGTCCCAGTCTTCAAATTTCATGGTAGGCACATGGCCTAGGTGTGAGCGCTCAAATACAATACCAATGGGGAGGAGCAGGGTCTGGAGTGAACTGTTTGTTGCATCCAAATCCTTTGGTACCTTGGCTTTCCCTTTCTGCAGAGGGGCATACGGGGGCAGTTTCGCTGCAGAGCACAATGGTTGGATATCCTCTTCCATGCCTTCTTCTTCTTCTTCTGCCGCAGCGACCAGGGCTTGCAAGTCTTCTTCTTCCTCATCCGTTTCGATCGTGATTGCCTTCCCCTTTTCTTCCATTGATAACTTGTTGTGCCGTGGATTCCTCGGGGACATGCGTACTAGAACCATGGCTTGCTTATCCTTCTTCGGCCACGGTGTCCATGGTGATTTGTGGATTTTTGTTACCACCCCAGTGCCTTCAGGAACATCCTGCACCATGGGGGTTTGCGCAGCCTCGTCGGCAGTTCCTTCTTCGATTCCCAACCCATCCTTAGTGGTCGTCATCATCTTTACACTAGATGTTGTCTCTTGCGAACTTAGGGGCTCAATTATCATGTGGTTCTCAACACTCTGTGCTCTGCTCAAGGGCTCAATTCTCAAATAACCAAGTGTTTTTCACTGGCTAGCCCTGTGAGTTTTATAGCGCCTTTTGAATTCAAATTCGACCATTCCCCCAAATTCCGGGCCATCAATGCTTTTATTTCCCCAAATCTTGCCCATAACTCGCGTCTTAAATGCCCATCGTCTGCTCCATTTGGCCTCAAATCAGACATCTTGTCATGAGCAGTGACACCAATGGTCACTTCCCAGCCAACCTGTGTGGCAGTGCAGTCCTCCATGCGTAATCATGGACCCTGTGACGTTCTGCCCCTGCACGCACCTTCCAGAGCGCATAACTCCCAGGTAAGATAATTTATATTCCTTCACTCCCTTTCAACTGCTTGGAGTGCTAAGACTGTTCTTCTTATATCTAGTCAGGTGGTCACACCGCTCGTGAAGGGCTCCATTCCATCCTTTTCTATGGTTCGCAGAGAATCCTCATCTGCCATTGTGGTGATTGGCACCACGCACTCTATTTTTTGTAATGTGCTTCCATGGTTACTCTGTTTAGTGATATGCGGTCCTAGCCATGGCAGTAGACTAACCAATTCTTGATGATAGTCCTCTAATTCATTAGTATGATTGTCCGCACCTTGCTTTGCCATCCTTGGTTTAACAAGAAATGCTTCCTTTATTTTGTTTTCCAGCCTCCTAATCTCTACCTCCATTAAAGTGCCTTTCTTTCTTAGTCGTACCTGGTCTTTTTCAAGTTCTCGAAGTCTAAGGTTTCCTCGTCAAATTTCTTCCTGAAGCCTTATATGCTCTGCCTCGCGTAGCTATGTGATTTCCTCGTTTCGGTCTACTCGAATCGTTGTATCTACAAGTGCTATTATGCACGGACTTGGCTTCACATGCTCCTCAGAGATTATGGCCCCTACTTCATACTTCAGCTTTAGAATTTCTCTCGTGATCAGAGTTTTGTACATAGTCTTATAGGCCCACCGAACCATTGGTACGCGCAGGTCCCAGTAAGTGCGTTTCACATGGTGGAACTTGTTCAGTACCTCGCACACCTTGTGAAAGGCTTTTCCATGGATAATCTTGTGCGTGCTTTGATGTTCCGGCTTCTACGTGTCGTTCCTATTTTCTATCATGAGAACAGAGTGTGTTTGTGCGAGCTGTATACCATACCTCTGTATCCATCTAGAAAGGTGGTCGCACAAGTTGTTTCGCCTCTCAAGACCGGTTTTCATCCACAGCGGAGGTTTTCCAAATCACATAAGCATCATCTTTCTGCATTTGCGCTAGTCCCCAAAACTCTGCTGGTTCATACCCCACCATCTTGTGGGCGTAGCGTGCAGTGCCCATTTTAGAGCATCAAGCCGCTATTGTTCTGGCACTTCGTTCTCAAATTTGTTCAAGATCATCCACTGATGTCAACCTATCATACATAGGTAGATCCATTGCCTCTGTTGCTACACAGCGTAGTGACCTTATCATCATGTTGTAATTTAGCGTGGTTACCTCATGTAACTGGTTCTCCCATCGTTCTACTTCCTCATCTGAATCCGAAGTGCAGGAGCTGTCGTGCCCCCGCAAAATTCTACCATCTATTGTTGGGTTCACCCAATCTTATTAGCATGCAGTTATCTTGTAGATATAGTCAAGATTGTCATCACTTTCATCGTCACACACCGGTTTTGTGTAGCGTGCTCCTTTCACAATGTCTAAAGGTACTATGCGCAGTGACTTTTTTTCAAAAATCATCTTACGCTTTTTTAGATTTATTACTCTGTTCATATCAGTGGCCCAATCTATTCCCAGTAGTGCAGGATAGGGATTGTTGTCATCGATAATCTCTATCACTTCGAAATTGGCTAGCGCTCTCATACTTTCAATATCCACTGTTACTCCTTGTAATCTCCCCATTGGTAGGATCTTTTGCTGATTTTCCATTCTTAATTGAATAGGGGACCATTGCAATGCGGGCTTATCCATGCAATCCATGTATGTTTTGGTAGAATGTTCACATTCGATCCTAGATCCAAAATTACCTGATCCATTTCATATTCCCCAATTTGCGCAGTCAATCTCATTTCCCTTCCTGTTCATGATGTATGTTTCCCAAGCTTCTGGAACACGCGGTTCTCCTGACCCAGTGCACCTAGTGATAAGTTCCTGCAATCCTTTCACAGCCTTGCTGTCGCGCAGTAGCTTTATACATGTCTCTAGAAAGGTAGTGATCATTGAAGGATCCATCTCTGGTTCTAGTTGATCCTTACTACCTGAAGTGGAGGCCTCCATGAAGCTCTTCTTAGCTTCCATGAATGTCTCCTTCGTGCACTCCAAATCAAATTTAGGTTCCTTTGTAGGAGCCTTGCGAACCCACGCACTTTCTTCAGGCTACTTACCTTTGTCATCTCCTGTTGTGATACCACTTCGAAGCACTATGTTCACATTCAGATATTCTTCGTGCAGTTTAGACCTCATCATCTGTAGGTTCTGAGTCGGGGTGGGCTGGAGTACTTCCTTATCTCGCAACCTTGCTATCAGTGTGGGGCATTCCTCTATCTCATGATCAAATTGGGCATAATATAAACATGATGCTCTCATCAGATTTGTACAATCGCGGGCATAATGCCCTGGCCCTCCGCAATTGTAACAAATCAGCTGTTCATGCCCCCTTCCTGGTCCCATTCCACCTCGACCTCAGTCGTGCCCCTGAAATCCAACGCGCGCCATCCTTGTGTTTGGATCGAAGGCTTGCGTTTCAGTCTGCACCCTATAAGCAGGAGTCTGGTCCATCATTAGGTCGTAACTTCTATAGGTACGCTCATCATGGCCTATCGACTTGCAGAAATTACAGAACAATTGCTGGGACATCTGTGTATACTTCCGTAATAGATGACAATTATCTGTAGCATGTTTTCCTCCTATCTGAAAAATCGTGCACCATAATGCAGGCGCCGCGCTCGGTCTTACTTGTGCCTCTGGTCTTAATGGCATTGACCCTCCTCTCGCTAAGTAGTTCATGGAAACTGGACAATGGTCCTTGTCATGCCATTGGCCTTTGCATTTTATGCACCATATTTCCTCACGCACCTCTAGGCGAGTTGCCCTATCCTGTTTTAAACTCTGCATTTCCAGACATAAATTTTGCAGTTGTGTGTGGATTTGCTATACTCCCAAGCTAGGATCTTGCATTGAGGTCTCATGCAGCCTCATTGCTATTTCCAATGCTTCAGCCTGAGTGGATAGCTTCTGCTACGACATCATGGTCCTAAGATGCGATGTTAGTGATGCTACAAACCATGTGCGGTGCTATCCATTTGTCAAAGTTGTGTTGGCTTCGCGAATCATACTCTTGAGTTTCTGATCTAGCTCCCAGGGGTCTTTCCTGAAAGAATCACAATTTCTTTAAACTTGATAATCAACGGTGTTTCTGATTTTGACCTGGTAAATTCTTGGTTCCCTGCGGCCTGGATATCTACAACCCCTGTGTTCGCGTGGTCATTAGAATGCTCAATGTACCATGTTAGTGCGTAATCCTATAGTGTGCTTACCAGTGTTTCCTTCTTAATATTTTCATCCGTGACTCCTAGTGCTTCCCATATAGCCTTTACCACGAACCAAAATTGGTCCGGATCTTCGTTCCCTACTCCTCTGAATACTGGCAATTTTATTGTGCTCACCATATTAAACTATGGTGGTGGTGGAGGTGGTGTGGGCGAAGTTGGAGGTGACGATGGTGAAACTGGTGGTGGTGTAGGTGGAGGTGGTATGTGTGGAATTCACTGCCTTATTAGACTGATCGCGCTTCTTGGAGAAACTTTCGCGAGCTCCTCCTCGCTCTCCCGCAGAGGTGAAATCAATGGACTAGTCTCTAATTTTTCACTACTTTCATTCCTATAGATCCTTTCGCTTTGCGTTGCCCCAAACATCAATTTATTCACATAACCTGTTTTTCACATAATAGCATTTTAATCCAAGTGTTCAAAGATTTAATGCACTTACCTTGTGGTCCCCTGAGGAAGCATCATTCTGCCTCATTGTAACTGACTGTCATATCTACTGCGAACTCGGTGATAAAGCCTCCTATAATTCGATCGAGCCAATGGTCTACAGTGTGCGCAATCTTATCTTCCGATGCTTCTAGTATGTGCACCAATTCTGGAGTCCACACAATCGGTTTGTCGAGCCTACACCTTCCCTGCCTGTCTGCTAGCTTCGCGATCCACTCGTATAGCTCAGAGGGGAAAGATGCAAAGAAAATTTCATGGATTTCCATATATAAGTAGCGCTCTAACCACTGTTCCTTTGATACTTGTGGATTCCTATTTTCTTGCACCGCGAACTTGTGAATATTTCTATCCAGCAAATTTTCAATTTCTTTCTTTGTCGGATTCCAGTGACAC
>APFE030239913.1:64233-83883 GCA_000404065.3 Pinus taeda | reverse complement strand
ACAAATGAAGGCTTGTACAAGTGGCTGGTGATGACATTTGTACTGAACAATGCTCCTATCATGTTCATGTGTTTGATGAATGAAGTATTGAAGGCATTTATCGACAAATTTTTGATTGTATATCTGGATGATATACTCAAATCTAGCAAGACTAAGGAAGACCATTTTTGGCATGTCAGATATGTGCTAGAAATTGTAGTAAGAAAAACTGCTCATAAATTTGAAAAATGTTCATTTTTTAGGAAAGAATTGATTCATTTAGGTTTTGTAATTTTTGGGAATGAGCTGAAGATGGACCCAGAAAAGATTGCAGCCATAGTTGGCTGGCCATCTCCCAAAAATTTGTTTGAGGTAGAAAGTTTTCATGGATTGGCCATTTTTTACTGGAAGTTTATTAAGAATTTTAGTGGTATTTGTGCACCTATGGTAGAAACCATTAAAAAGGAAAATCAACCCTTTAATTGGATAGAATCGGCTGAAAGTATTTTTCAGATTTTCAAGAAGAAGATCACTGAAAGACTAGTCCTAAGACTACCGAATTTCAACAAACTTTTTCAAGTTCGTTGTGATGCTACTGGAACAACCATTGGTGCAGTTCCCAGCCAAGAAGATAAGCCTGTAGCATGCTTCAGTGAGAAATTACATGTGAGCACACAGAAGTATACGTCATATGACAAGGAGTTTTATGCAGTCCTCCAAGCATTGAAACATTGGAAACATTATCTATTGACTAAGGAATTTGTCTTGTTTTCAGACTATTCTGCTGTGCAGTACATTATGCAGCTACACAAGCTGAATCATAAGCATGCAAAATTGGTGGAGTACTTGAAGAGATTCACATTTGTTCTAAAGCACATCAACGGTCAAGCCAACAAAGTGGCATATGCGTTAAGTTGGAGAAGCTTAATACTACAAGAAAGTGTAGCACAGGTGCTCGGATTTAAGTATCTTAAGGAATTGTACAGGGTGAATGCAGATTTTAAGGAAGCTTATGAAGCTTGCCAAAATCCAATGTTGAGAGATAATAGCCCATGGTTGGACTATAATATATAGGAAGGGTTTATGTTCAAAAGAGGATAGTTGTGCATTCTTCAGTCTTCCATGTAGGAGAACTCGATCCAGGTAAATCACAGTGTATGCTTGGTTGGGCACTTTGGAGTAAATAAGACTTTGGATCAGCTGGACCACTTCTATTATTGGCCTAGAATGAGAGGAGATGTATAGAGATTTGTAACCAGATACAGGGTCTATCAGCATGTAAAGGGACGCAGCGAGAATGCATGGCTGTATCCACCCTTACACATTTCAAACAAACCTTGGGACTCAGTTAGTTTGGACTTTGTCTTAGGTTTGTCAAAGACATAGAGGGGTTACGATTCCATCATGGTGGTGGTGGATCATTTCACCAAGATGACGCATTTCATTTTGCGCAGAAAGACAAGCGATGCCACACATGTAGCACACTTGTTTTTTTTGGAGATAGTAAGATTACATGGCTTGCCAAAGTCAATTATCTCGGACAGAGATGTGAAGTTCACAGGCCATTTTTGGTGAACATTATGGAAGAAATTAGACACCAAATTAAACTGCAGTTATGCCTACCATCCAAAGTGAGATGGACAAACTAAAGTTGTGAGCAAGAGTCTAGGAAATCTACTAAGGACTCTCGTTGGTGAAAAGTCCAGACAATGGGATCGTGTGCTTGCCTACAATGACTCACCCAATAGAAGTACAAGCAAGAGCCCTTTCCAGATCTTATATGGAATGCATCCATGTGGAATCTTTGAGTTGTGGGATTTGGGTTATTTGGAGTGCAGGAGTGTTGATGGGGAAGATTTTGCAAATGCAATCAACGATCTGCATGAGCAAGTCAAGAAGAAACTATAAGATAGCAGCCATAGGTATAAACAAAGAGAAGATTTGAGAAGAATGGAGGTACAATTTGAAGTAGGAGACTTGGTCTTAGCATATTTACACAAGGAGAGGTTTCCAAAAGGAGAGTATAACAAATTGAAGATGAAAAATATTAGGCCTTGTAGAATCCTTCGAAAGTTTTCTGCAAACGCTTACAAGCTACAGTTACCTCCGGGTGTAGGAATCTCGCCCATTTTTAATGTGGGAGATATGTACCCATACATTTTTGTTGATGTAGAAGATGATTCGCGGAGTCAAACATAAAATATTTAGGATAAGGAGGAACCATGGGTTAAGCAGATGCCTATGGCACATCTACTGGAAATCGAATAGATTTTGGACACTGAAGTAGCGAGGAAGACATGGAAGAAAGAATATTTGTAGTATCTAGTCAAGTGGAAGAACCGCCCTACTGAGGATTATTCTTGGTTGGATGCTACACAGATCTTAGTAGTTAGGTACTCTATTAAAGAGCTCATTGACAGGAGCCATGAATTCAAATTTCTCTGGGAGCCTAATGCAGGAGCATCCAACTAAAGAGTCACAACTGGATGGGTTGGCTATTTTTTGTTTGACAAAAATGAGTTTTGTTTATGTTTTTATTTGAAAAGTTAAATTAATTTACCAGTCAAAATAGTTAAAGTAGGTAAAAGTAAAAAAATTGGTTTTTACCAGTTATTTATTAACTGAATGACAGTTTCTCAACCACTTGGGAACATTTTGGGAATGTATAAACCAACCCAAATCCACCCAAGGGGGGGTTCTGCCATTCCTCGAAAGGGATAGGAATGTATGTGTGTTTGTGAAGAAATTAGACATTGGAGTTTTGTTTAATAAATGATTTTTGAGATGTTGTATCAAGTTGTTGTTCAAAATGTACTATAAGTTGTTGTAACCATTTTCAGGAAAAATAAAGCAGTAGTTTAAATTTCCAGAACACCAGGTTCATACAAGACGCAGCTGAAGTGAAGAAATTTCAAGACAATGCATCAAGTCATAAATTGCAGGTAATCACTTTTGTAACTTAAATACGAATTTGCAATCAGTATTATGAAAATCCCTTTTTCATTTTCCAAGGTTCTGTTTACAAAATGAGTATCCACAGTCCACATATAAATTACAAAACCAGCATAGAAGTATTTCACATGCACGAAAACAATTGAGTGAGGGTTTCAATGAGTCGACCAAGGGTTATACATAGAACCCACTAGGGTTTGATTTTACAAAGCATAGAAAAATCGAGCAGTGGAATAAAGGGAAAGAACCTACCCTGTTAGGCAGGGAAAACCAAGGCCAAGGTGACTTCAAGAAGCCCCACCAGAAGCATCACACCTGCAAACACAAAACAAAGAACCTAGATTAGAAAAGAAGAATAGGAAACTCATTGAAGAAAGAAAAAAATATTGATACAGAAAACCTCGCAGAAGAACGGAAAACCTGTGAGGGTGACCCAGGGGTTTCGTCAAGGCCATGAGGGCCACATTGAAGAAAACAAATCGATTTTAAAACCCTGTCAAACCAGAGGAACCACCCGAGTTCAAAACCCAGAACCAAGCTAGATACATTGGTTTTGAAAACGACCATTGTATCAAGAGGGGCCAAACCTTGCGAGCAAAGGCACCAAAGGGTTAGAAAAACGAGAAAGAAGATTTTAAGTGAAATTGGAATGAAAAACACACCTTGGCAGTAAGAAATAGCAGTTCGAATAAGAAGGGAGATCCCTGTGTAGGAAACATAACAAAAATTAACAACAGGAATAGTATATCCATAAAAAGAGAGAAGAAAGTAAGAAATATTACAAGTTAACCGAGTGTTTAGCATAGAAACGGCTATGGCATAGAGAACTAGCTAGAACACACGCATAGGTAAAGAATTCACCCATTGCAAAGATACAGGAGGTCGTGAGGTTAAAACCCCTCCAACCATCCTCCAAACCCTCGCACAGTATAGCAAATGTCCAAATAAAACCTATCCTCAACAGTTATCCTTTTATACCAAGTGTTAACCCCGTGGACTAGCCTACAGTCGAGGGGAAGATTACATTGTGCACGGGAGCATAGCGCATAGGCCCCACAGTCACCACCATCAAATATGTAGAATTTTCATTTTTTATATTCAATAGATTTAGTATAGGAAAACCTATAAATTCACAAAAATATTGTTTTCTATGATTTTGAAGAAAAATACAAATTCACTTATTTGTGAAATTAAGAAACAATTTTCAACAATCAAACTAACAATCAAACTAAGGCCTATGCTCTTTTTTAGAATCAAATCTATTATTCTTATAATTCCATTTAAATAAAAAAAACCTTCAGCAATTAAACTAAAGCCTATGCTCTTTTTTAGAATCAAATCTATTTTTTCTTGTAATTCCTTGAGCTTTAAAATGGTTGCAGACTTGAAAAGTATAATACATCATATGCATTTAGGCACTTCTCTGTCTAATTTATCTTCGAAATTTATAGTTGTTAAAATTAATTTTTTATTGCCCCGTTTCTCTAAAATTATCCTTCTCTTTCCACCCTCATCCCAATAATTATTCTATTGGGGATATGAAAGAAAACACAACCTCGTTGGAAAATGTAGATGCTCTGTTGTCGAGGGGAAGGATTCCAATCTACCCATTACATTGACATAAATTTTAATAAATCCCCTATCCACTCACAAAAAATCATGTAGACTCGAACGGGGAAGGATTCCAATCTACCCATTACATTGACATATATTATATAATAAATCCGATATCCACTCTCAAAAAAACATGTAGACTCGAACAATCCGCATGCTACAACTACCATGGCAATCTTGGAAAACATATAATGAAATGTTTTGGGGTATGGCCCGTAAGGTTTTCATGGATGCAAAAGTGCTTAGCCAAATACGGTAACAATGAAAACTAAGCAAAGGGAATAAAGATGGGCGATTGGACAATTTATACATCCCGGTCTGCAACTTTTGGCACATCGAATCATATGTATAAGATCAAAACTAGTGCCTCAGCATCGAATCACAAAGAACATCATTAAAGTAAAAATCAAAAGCGAACAGTACAGGTTCCAAAACAAAAATCCATAGAAGCTCATAGAAGTGATAGTTAAAAAAATGGGCATACTTATTTGTGCTAGTTAAAAAAGTGTATTGTTGTTAGACATTTAGTTGGCCAGAACGGTCGCTCAACTCATCGGCTTAAGGGTCATAAACTATAACGTTGATGTTGGTGGGTAAATGGTTTTTTCTCCGCGAACACAGGTTCTAAGGTGTTACCGAAAGTACACAATTTATTGAAAGAATAACCGCGGAATGCTATGTTAACCTATGATGTTTTTTAATATAATTCTACAAACAGATCATGGTAAGAGTTTATATATAATTTTAGTGGAAAATTTTAAAAGAACATTTAACTTAATACTACCATAAGCATATTAATATTGTAGTTGACATAACTTGATAGTACCAATGGATATAGGATTTAATATTAATATTAATATTGATTAATAATTATATATAATTATAATAATAATGAAATAATTATTATTATTAAAATATGAAAAATAATTATAAGAATTATAAATGAAAAATTTATATTAATTATCATTAGATTATATAATATTGTAAAATTTTATTGTGATATTTTCAATAATATAATAAATATTGATATTATTAACCAAAGGGCATTAAGCAATTTTTTTTGGTAAAAATGACATTTAAGAGAATTATATATTATATTATAGACGTGATATTTTATTTTATTTGTTTTCCATGGAATTATTTTTAATTTATTTATAATATTTCCATTAATTATTATTTATCAAATATCTTCTATCTTTTTTTATAATTTTTACCCCCTCCCTTAAAGTTTGACTTTTGATTTATTTTTTTTTTATTTAAATATTATTTCTAAAAAAAATAGCTATTTAATATAACAGTTACTTATTAATATTTGTTTTATTAAATTAATAAACTAACTATCCCACAATGGTTAAATATTATTTTTTCAAAAACGTTACCCTTTAATATAGCTGTTACTTAATAATATTTTTTTAATATATTAATAAAATTAATATTATAATTAAATATTATTGTTCAAATATAGTCATTACTTGAAATTATGTCTCTACATTGCTCTATATTTAAGCCTTTACCATGGTATGCCTCTTCATCTGGTCCTGATGATGAACCACAATTGTTGGTTCGAAATGCGTTGGCCAAAAAATTCGCTTATGTGATTTCTACCGAAAGACTTTGCTTAATTCATTATGGATAAGAGAAGCTGGAATACAGAAACCAAAGGAATTGTTAATATTATAAACCCAAGGAATTATAAACCCTAATAAATAATATTAAAAACAAAGGAATAATATTATAAACCCAAAGGATTAACAAACCCAAGGGTTTAATATTAAAAACTTAAGGGGTTAATATTCAAAACTCAAGATATTAATATTATAAACCCTTGGGATTAATATTATAAATGCAAACGATTATTAATATTATAAACTCATGGAACTTATATTATAAACCCAAAGGATTATAAACATAAGAGATTATATTAATCCCTAGGATTAATATTACAATCCCTATAAATAATATTATGCCCTAGAAATATGAACCCTTAGGTTAATAAACCCAAGGGATTAATATTATAAACAAGGACACTAATAAACCCAAGGGAATAATATTAAACCTAATGGATTAATATTGTAAACCTAAGGTATATAAACACTAAGATAAATATTATAAACCCTAAAACGAATGTGGTTGACCATGATTGATTATCATTTTGAGACAATCTTTGTCACAATGCGACGTTGGACCATGGTTGGCCATGATTGATTTTCATATTCAGAGAATCTTTGTCACAATGTGATGTTGAACAATGGTTTACTATGATTGACCATGATTAACCATGGTTGATTTTCATATTAAGACAATACTTCTCACAATGTGATGTTGTACCATGGTTGTCACAATGTGACGTTGGACCATGAGACAATTTTGTCGCAATTTAAACATGATTATTGACCGTGGTTGACCATGATTGACCATGGCTGATCATTGTTGATTTTCATATTTAGACAATCTTCGTCACAATGTGACATTAGACGATAGTTGACCCTATTAACTATGGTTGGCAATGGATGATTTTCATATTGAGACAATCTTTGTCACAACATGACATTGGACTATGGTTGATGATGGTTAATGATGGTTGACCATGCTTGATTTTGATATTGAGAAAATCTTTGTTACCATGTGACGTTGGACCATTCTTGACCATGATTGATTTTCATATTGGCCATGATTGACTATGGTTGACCATTATTGACCATGATTGACCATGACTCACAATCATTGATCTTCATATTGAGATAATCTTTGGCACAATGCAATGTTAGACCATGTTTGACTATGATTTACCATGATTGAACATGGTTGATTTTTATGTTGAGATGGTGTTTGTCACTATGTGACATTAGGCCATGGTTGACCATGATTGACAATGGTTGACAATTTTTTATGATGGTTGACCATGGTCTATTTTCATATTGAGACAATCTTTGTCACAATGTGATGTTGAACCATGCTTGACCATGATTATAAACCCAAAGGATTTATATTAAACCCTAATATTAATATTATAAAACCTATGAATAACATTATACCTTAGGAATATGAACCCTTAGGTTAATAAACCTAATGGAATAATTTTAAATCTAAAGGATTAGTATTATAAACTAAAGGTATATAAGACCTTAGATAAATATTATAAATGTTAAAATAAACATGATTGATCATGGTTGTCCATGATTGATTTTCATATTGGCACAATATTTGTCATAATGCAACGTCATACCATGGTTGACCATGATGGATTTTCATAGTGAGACAATCTTTGTCACAATGCGACGTTGGACCATGGTTGACAATGGTTGACAATGGTTGATTTTCATATTGAGACAATCTTCGTCACAATGGTTGACAATGGATGACAAGGGATTTTCATATTCACATAATAGTTGACAATGGCTGACCATGGTGGTCACAATCTCACGTTGGAAAAAGACTCAATATTTGTCACAATGCGACCATAGTTATGGACCATGTTTGAGTATGGTTGATTTTCATGTATAGAGAGTCTTTGTCACAATGTTACATTAGATCATTGTCAACCCTGGTTAACCATGATTGACCATAATTGAGCATGGTTGACAATGTTTGACCAACGTTGGCCATGATTGACCATGCTTCACCATGATTAACCATGGTTGACCATGATTAACCATGGTTTACCATGAATTCTTTTCATGTTGAGAAAATCCTATGATAAACCCTAATATAAATAATATAAACCAAGGTATATAAACGCTATGATAAAAATTATAAACAATAAAATAAATATGGTTGACCATTGTTGACCATAGTCAACAATGTCTGATTTTCATACTGATACAATCTTTGTCACAATGTGACGTTGGACCAGTGTTGACCATGTTTTCTTTTCATATTGAGACAATATTTGTCACAATGTGACGTTGGATAGTGGTTGACCATGGTTGATTTCATATTGAGACAATCTTTATCAGAATGAGACATTGGAACATGGTTGACAATGATTGACCATGGTTGTCAATGGTTGGTGATAGTTCACTATGGTTGATTTTTATATTAAGAAAATCTTTGTCACAGTGTGACTTTGGAACATGGTTGACAATGATCATAAACCCAAGGGATTTATAGTAAATCCTAAAATTAATATTATAAACCCTATGAATAATATTATACCTTAGGAATATGAATATTTAGATTAATAAATCCAAGGGCTTGATATTATAAACCCAAAGGATTAATTCTAAATCCCGAGGGGATTATCAATCTAAAGGAGTAAAATTAAACTGAAATGATAAGTATTCTAGATCCTTGGCACATAAAACCTAAGATAAATGTAATAAACTCTAAGATAAACATTCTTTACCATGGTTGATTTTCATATTGAGATAAGCTTTGTCATAATGTGACGTTGGACCATGTTTGACCATGATTGATTTTCATATTGAGAAAATATTTCACAATGTGACATTGGACTATGGTTGACCATGGTTGACAATTATTGATCATGGTTCATTTTCATATTGAGACAATCTTTGTCACAATATGATGTTGGACCATGGTTGACCATGATTATAAACCCAAGGGATTTATATTAAAGCCTAGGATTAAAATTATAAACCCTATTGGCAATATTATATCCTAGGAATATGACACCTTAGATTCATAAACCCAAGGAATTGATATTATAATCCCCAGGGAATAATATACCCAACATATCAATACTAAGACCATAATGGTTTATAAACCCAAGGGAGTAATATTAGACCCAAGCGATTAATATGATAAACCCTAAGATAAAATAGTAAAACCTAAAATTAACATGCTTGACCATGGTTGACGATGGTTGATTTTCATATTGAGGCAATCTTTGTCACAATGTGATGTGTTGCTATGGTTGACCTTGGTTGAGTTTCATATTGAGACAATATATGTCACAATTGGACGTTGGACCATGGCTGACCATCATTGACCAATGTTCCAACATCATAATGTGACATTAGAACATTATTGACCATAACCATGGCTGACCATAATTGAACATGGTTGACCATGTTTGATGAATGTGAACCATGATTAACCATTTTTTACCATGGTTGACCATTATTGAGCATAATTGATTTTCATATTGAGAAAATCATATTATAAAGCCTAAGATAAATATTATAAACCAAGTTATATAAACCATATGACAAATATTATAAATGGTTAAAAAAACCATGGTTGACCATGATTGTTTTTTCACATTGATACAATCTTTGTCACAATGGGTCGTTGGGCCATGGTTTACCATCATTGATTTTCATATTCAGAAAATCTTTGTCACAATGTGATGTTCAACAATGGTTGACCATGGTTACTTTTCATATTGAGATAATCTTTCTCACGTTGTGACATTGGACCAGGGTTAACCATGATTGACCATGGTTGATGATGGTTGACAATCGTTGAACATGGTCAGTTTTCATATTGATATAATATTTGTCAAAATGTGATATTGGATCATGGTTGACCATGATTATAAACCCAAGGGATTTGTATTAAACATTAGAACTAATATTATAAACCCTATGAATAACATTATACCCTAGAAATATGAACCCTTAAATTAATAAACCCAAGGAATTAATACTAGAACCAAAAGGGATTACAAACCCAATGGATTAATATTAAAACCAAGGCATATAAACATTACAGTAAATATTATAAACTCTAAAATAAACATGGTTAGCCATGGTTGACCATGTTATCTTCATATTGAGACAATTTTTGTCATAATACGTTGTTCGAACATGGTTAACAATGATTGAATTCCATATCGGGATAATATTTGTCACAATTTGAAGTTGGACCATAGTTCACCATGATCGACCGTTCACTGATTTTCATATTTTGACAATCTTTATCTCAACGCGATATTGGACTATGATTTACCAGGATTGACCATGATTAACCATGGTTGACCATTATTGATATTCACAATGTGACTTTGGACCATGTTTGAAAATGGTTGACCACGGTTGATTTTCATATTGAGACAATCTTGTCACAATGTGATATTGGACCATGGATGACCATGATTATGAACCGAAGGGATATATATTAAACCGAAAGATTAATAGTATAAACACTTTTAATAATATTATACCCTTGGAATATGAGCCCTTAGATGAATAAACCAAAGGGAATGATATTATAAATCAGGATTAACACTAGAAACCTAAGGGAGTAATGTTAAACTCAAGGGATTAATATTACAAACCCAAGGTATGCAATCCATAAGATAAATATTATAAACCCTTAAATAAATATGGTTGAACATGGTTTACCATGGTTGATTTTAATGTGAAGACAATCTTTGTCACAATGCGACGTTGAACCATGGTTGATTTTCATATTGAGACAATCTTTGTCACAATGTGACATTCGACCATGGTTGACGATATTCAATGTGGTGGATGACGGTTGACAATGGTTGATTCTCATATGGAGACAATCGTTTTCACAATGCGATGTCGGACCATGGTTGATTTTCATATTGAGACGATCTTTCTCACAATGCAATGTTGGACCATGATTGAAGAAGATTGGCCATGAATAACCAATGGTCCAACATATCCCAATGTGACATTAGAATATTATTGACCATGATTAACCGTGATTTTCAATAATTGATCATTGTTGGTGATGTTTAACCAATATTAACCGTTAATGCCCTTGATTGACCATGGTTGGCCATGGTCGACCTTGATTGAGTTTCATATTGAGAAAATCCTATTATAAACCCTAAGATAAATACTATAAATGAAGGTATATAAACCCTATGATAAATATTGTAAATGATGAAAAAACATGGTTGACCATGGTTGACAATGGTTGATTTTCATATTGAGACTATCTTTGTCAGATTGTGATGTTATACAATGGTTAACCATGATTGGCCATGGTTGATGATGGTTAAAAATGGGTAACCATGGTTGATTGTCATATTGAGACAATATGTTT
Organism: Pinus taeda; assembly: GCA_000404065.3. Taxonomy (NCBI): domain Eukaryota; kingdom Viridiplantae; phylum Streptophyta; class Pinopsida; order Pinales; family Pinaceae; genus Pinus; species Pinus taeda. Next base: position 72,354 of record APFE030239913.1, on the reverse strand, counting down.
CATAATGTGATGTTAGACCACAGTTAATCGTGATTATAAACCGAAGGGATTTATATTAAACCCTAGGACTAATATTATAAACCCTATGAATATTATTATGCCATAGAAATATGAACCATTAGATTAGTTAAACTAAGGGATTAATATTACAAACCCAAAGGATTAATACTAGGACCCCAAGGTATTATAAACCTAAAGGAATAATATTAAACCCAAGGGATTAATATTATAAATCCAAGGTATATAAACTCTAAGATAAATATTATAAACACTAAAATAAACATGGTTGACCATGGTATTTTCATATTGATATAATTTTTGTCACAATGCGACATTGAACAGTGATTATCCATGATTGATTTTCATATTTAGACAATCTTTGTCATAATGCAATATTTATTCATGGTTCACCAAGGTCAACCATAACTGATTTTCATATTGAGATAACGTTTGTTGCAATGCAACGTAGGACGATGGTTGACCATGGTTGGTTTTCATATTGAGATAATATTTGTCACAATGTGACTTTGGACCATGGTTGGCCATGATTGATGATGGCTGATGATTATTGACCATAGCTCATTTTCATATTGAAACAATCTTTGTCACAATGTGACATTGGACCATGGCTTACTATAATTATAAACCTAAGGGATTTATATTAAACCTTAGGATTGATATTATAAACCCTATGGATAATATTATAACCTAGGAATCTAAACCCTTAGGTTAATAAATACAAGAGAGATAGTTATTATAAACCCAAGGGAATAATAAACCCAACAGATAAATACTAAAGCCCTAGGGATTTTAAACCCAATAATATTAAACCCAAGGGATATATATTATAAAATAAAGGCATATAAACCCTAAGATAAATATTACAAACCCTAAAATAAACACAGTTGATCATGGTTGACGATGGTTGATTTTCATATTGAGATACTATTTTTCACAATGTGATGTTGGACCATGGTTGACCATGGTTTATTTTATTATTGAGACAATTTTTGGAACAATGTGACATTGAGTCATGATTAAGCATGATTAAAAATGGTTGACCATGATTGATTTTTTAATTGAGAAAACCTTATGGTAAACTCTAAGTTAGATATTATAAACCAAGGTATATTAACGCTATGATAAATATTATAAATACTAAAGTAAACATATTTGACCATAGTTGACCAAGGTTTATGTACATATTGAGATCATCTTTGTCACAACACAACGTTATAGCATGGTTCACCATGGTGGACCATGACTCATTTTCATATTGAAACAATCTTTCTCACAATGCAATGTTCGACCATTGTTGAACATGATTATAAACCCAAGGGAATAATAAACCCAATCAATTAATAATAAAAACCCAAAGGACTATAAACCCAAGGAAATAATATTAAACTCAAGGGATTCATATTATAAGCTGAACGTATATAAACCCTAAGATAACTATTATAAACCTTAAAATAAACATTGTTGACAATGGTTGATTTTCATGTTGAAATAATCTTTGTCACAATGCGATGCTCTACCATGATCAGACCATGGTTGTCACAATGTAACATTGGACCCTGAGACAATGTTGGTCACAATGTGACAATGGTTGACCATGATTGATTTCCATATTGAAACATTTTTTGTGACAATGTAGTGTTGAACCATGGTTGACCATAATTAACCATAAATAACCATGGTCAACCATGTTTAACCAATTTTAACCATGATTAACCATGTTTGACCACAATTGACCATGGTTGACCATGATTGTTTTTTATATGAAGAAAATCTTTGTCACAAACCCACGGGATTAATATTATAAACTTCAAGATTAATATTAAAAATCTAAGGGATTAATAAACCAAAGGGATTAATATTAATCCCTTGGGTTTATTATATTATTAATAATATCAATAATAGTATGATATTATTATAATATAATAATAATAACTATTAACTATAATTATTATCATTGTGGTCGTAGTAATAATAATAATAATATAAACAGTGTAATATTATTTTCCTTTGGATTAAACCATAAGATAAATATTATAAACCCTAAAATAAATGTTAAACCCTAATATTAATATTATAAATCTAAGGGATAATAAACCAAAGGGATTAATATTAATCCCTTGGTTTATTATATTATTAATAATATCAATAATAGTATGATATTATTATAAATATAATAATATAACTATTAACTATAATTATTATCATTGTCGTCATAATAATAATAATATAACATTGTAATATTATTTTCTCCAAGGAAAAATCATAGTTTTATTAAAAAGTAAAATTACATATTGTATATGCTTAAGAAAATTCAATCAAACGAGTCAACGTTGGTGCACGAGAAAAAAACAATCAAAGCTAGTGCACGAGAGGAAAAACAATGACATAAAGAAACAATTTAGAACAATGAAAAACTTAGTAAAAATACTTAGTTACCCCTTCCTTCCTTTCTTCTTTTCCACTTTCTACCAATCTCCTAAATTAGGAGTGACTTTTACAATGGCTAGCTAATTTTATTATACTATAATTGGATTTTCCTTATCTAAGTTTGAGCTCTCATACACACGAGTTCATTTGAACCCTCCCATATCCTTCTATTGAATTGGGCTTGTAAATCTTGATGGTATCGATCCTATTGAACATAGGACTATTGTCCCTTCTTGTTTTCCTCCTCCATCTCGTATTATTTCTCGTGAGTTCTGATTGACCTCTGCAATGGGATTACCCACTTCTCTTTCATCCTCTTCTTCTCAGAGATCATCATCTAGAAATTGTCATCCCTTGGGTTTTTTACTTCTTTATTTTTCCTTCTTGAATATTTCTTTGCTTGGGGATATGAATCTTGAAGATGACCTATTTGTAGACATATTTGACATCTCAATGTTGTATTTTCAAAATCTAAAAATTAGATCCAATACTTTTTGTTGTGTAATAGATGTATGCCATCAGGGAGATCTTTACTAAGGTCTACTTCAACACAAATTGTAGAAAAGTAAATAGTTCTTAACTTTACTAAGGTCTACCTCAACACAAATGGTAGGAAAGATAAATATTTCTTCTTTAGTTATCTCAGTATCTTACTTTATATACTTTCTGAATTTGTTTCCAATTCCTTCTAAAACTTTTTGATATAAAAAATGGAAACGAATATTATGTAATCTAACCGACCTTTTGAAAACCAAGATTATATTTGCACGAAAATCCACCAACCATGGAGTTATAACAAAACCTACTGATCATGAAAATCGTTTATTAACTAAAAGCCCTTAGACCAGAAAAGGATATCACAATTTACCATCCAAGTATGAAAAACCCATTGAAAAAGGTCCAAAGGTTTTCGCCAAAAGCAGTTAAATTTGCATATGATTTCAAGAGATTGGATATTTGCACTAATATCGTTTACCTTTGTAAGTTCTACTACTATTTTTAAAATCTCACACAGTTGTTCTACGATGCAGGGACCAGAAATATGGAGTTTCTGATCTGACTTAACGGGAAATTCAGTCTTCCTTTTAAGTGAAAGAAGTAATTGAAAGTAAAAAACTTCATTTACTATTAATAACAATAATAAAACAAAGATATGTAATTCATTCACATTTAATAATGGAAAAAAACATTTCACTATGTGCAATGTACTTTAGAAATAAAATATCTTATTGCCCATATTAAGAAAAATACTTCAATGTCAGCTATGTAATTTATTCAAATTTTTAATATAAAATTAATAAAAGTTTCAATACTTCTTGAATAAAAGATTTCAATATGCAGAGTTAAATAATATTAAGGTGTACATAAAAATATATTAATAATAGAAAATAAATTACGTGTACAATGCAGTTTAGAAATAAAATATCTCACTATCCATGTTAAGTAAACAATGTCAATGTAAACTATATATATAATGATGGAAAAAAATATTTTTTTATGAATAAAACCTTTCAAATAATACCATGCAAGGATTTCTTGAAATTGCAAGTTTAAGCTAGATCACATAATCAAAATGAGTGGATTTTCAAGGCTTAAATTCATCTATTCATACATTTAAAAATGTAATTTAAGCAAAGAAATCTCTCTCTCTCTCTCTCTCTCTCTCTCTCTCTCTCTGTCTGTCTATGTATATATTATATATTATATTATATATATATATAATATTATTATATATATATATATATATATATATATAATATTATATATATAATATATATTATATATAGCACCCCATTTTTTCAACATCATAAAAGTGGTTTGCACCTCAAAAGATTTGATTGTTTTTGGTAGGTGCTAGATCTAAGATGCATCTATAGAAGCTATAGTTATTGGTAGTTTAAATTATAATTGGTGGTGAGTTACTTTTGGCTTTATGTAGGATATAATAACAAATATTGTGTGTTTCACAAATCTTATTTAAATTAAAACTAGTGGAGCCATATAAATTAAATGGCTAGTAAATATCTACAGGCATCAATCCATCATAAGCATCAAAACACTTATCCTACTATACATCTCACAATTTCCAGATTAAAAAATTCGTAAAAATTAAATGAATTATAAATTTATTTGAAATTATTATTGTTATTAATTATAAAAATAATTAATATATGAGTCAAATAATATTTTTAATTAAGGATATTCTTAATTTGTAAATAACTTTAATTACAATATAATGGGTCAATACCATGGTCCAATATGGTATGTGTTGATATGACATTTCTTTAATTAAGTCATTAGAAAAGCATAATGATGAGTCTCTTTTATGACAATAAATTTTCCATTAAAACCTTCAATTTTGGCTCAAAAACCTTATCAATACTCCTAACAATACTCCTAACTTGTATTACCTATTCCAAGCATAGGTATATTTGTGTTTGTTTTAAAACCTTCTTTTCTGTTTGTAAATGAATAAATAAGGGAGTTGATTAGAAACCAATGTGTGAAGGGATTGCATAATATCATAGTATACATATATCACCATGTGATTTAAATAAAAGGCCCAAGCTATTGTCTTGGAGTTAAAAGTGTCTTGACTACAAGAATGCATATGGTATCACATGTCTCAGTTGTTTTGACACAGTGCCCTATAGGTAGTCATGTTGATGAATCTATGTTATACTGTGAGAGTGTCCAAAGATTGAATCCAACTGTAATATTCCTAGTGGAAATTTTACAATGAAAACAAGGACATGCACAAATAAATAAGACAATTTTTTTTAGAAATGCACATACATAAACAATAAATTTCTGCAAATCCCCAAACTAGCCAAATTTTATTAATAATATATGTTGTGGTATAAATGAGTTGGAGAAATTGCACCTGGGCTTGCACAAGGCAAGATACATGCACCCAGTGATGAGTGCAATAAAGCCAAATGGTTGACATAATTAAAACCTCCAGAAAATTGTGTTGCTCCTACAAAACTACAATGTTGTCTCACTTCACCCCCTAATTTTCCAACTCTAGACTGCCGAGAAAATTCTAGCAATTTGTCAATGTGATCCTTGCCCAAAACCCATAAAACCCAGAAAGGGTTTTCCTTGGTTCCAACCTTCACAAATTGACCCTTCACATTTTGGTTCTCCTCCAAATACGAATTTTGTTGTTGTGACTGATCCTATTAATCTCTACACTCCAAACTCTAGCAATCTTCCTCAAATGGCCCTCCAAATGATCTCCCAGCTCCCCAACTCCAAAATCCTTGGATAATGTTGCCCCAACAAATCTCACTCTAATGATTGTGCAGTGGTGGCTCCTGGGCTGTGTGTTATGCTCCAGAAATGTGTATGACATGCAACTGATGCTTCTTCCGATCTTAGTGGAGAAGGAAACCCTTCCTTCCATGTCACTCAAAGTCCACTGAAGAAAGGTTGAGCTTATCTCCTTGCGAAGCTCTTGTGTTAAACAACATAATGTTGCCCAAATAAATTTCACTCCAATGACTGTGCAATGGTGGCTCCTGGGCTGTGTGTTATGCTCTAGAAATGTGTATGACATCCAAATGATGCTTCTTTCAGTCTCGGTGGTGAAGGAAATCATTTCTTGGGTGGCACTTGAAGTCCACTAAAGAATGGTTGAACTTCTTTCCTTGCAAAGCTCTTGTGCTAAACAACACATTGTTGGCTCAGCTAAAAAGCTAAGGCAATTTGGATTTTCAAATAGGCAAAAGACCCCTAGTACTCCCTCATTCCTTCATTTTATAATTGTTGGTCGTGCATTCCTTATGTATCCCTCCACCAATAAGATTTTCCTCAAACAATTTGAATTCCTTCTTCCCCAAGTGCGTACTTCATGTGGGCCCCATATTCCACTACTAGTTTAATTTTCTTTTTCTCTAATTTTGGTGACCTCCATTTATCTAAAAATTAAGTGGGGACTCCCTCAACCCACTTTTCCTAAGTTTTCATGCCAAAACATTCTCGATGCCCAAATTTCAAAAATGTCAATTCTTCGTAACAAATTTAATTTAAATGGGGACATTGCAGTCCTCCCCACCAAAAATTGCTTGTCCTCAAGCAATGCTTGAAAAAACACCCTGTCGATCAACCTACCCAAATAGACACTACACACAATACCAGGGCCCCAAATGTACCACAAGATCACATTGACTCTATGCACCATCCTGTCATAAATGAATCCCTCGATACCACGGCCCCATGATAATCTAAAAAATATGCCACCATTGTTGGGACGAGGTCCCCTAGTTCCAATTTTGGTTAAGTTTTGTAAAAGCCTCCGCATTTTAAGGAGTGGAGCACGTAGGTCAGTAGGAGTCAAGGGGTTTTAGGAAGGTCAAATCCCCTTATATTTTGTATTTTTTTAAGCTATGCCCATGGTTTGCAGACCATGGTATTGTAATAGGAAAAAGTATATAAAGTGATGCCTTAGAAAATCTAAGGAAATTAATTCATGAGATGATATGTTTTTGAGTCTGTAATTATGAGATCTTTCTGTATTAGGGTGAAGGGGAAGGCTCCTATAGTTGTGTGTGCAGAGACCTTGGTAAGTTGGCAGTTGAGTGCATGGGCTCCCTACAGTGGTGTGTGCAGGGAGAGAAAAATATATGTATTGAAGATCTAGAATAATAAAGAGTATTTGAAACAGTTATATGTCCAAATGATATATTTGTTGGCGTTATGATACATATGTTGTACTTGATGGCAACCCACTCATCTCAGATGATAAATTATAGTGCAACAAACTTCACGGAATTTTATGCAGAGAAAGGTTTATTTCATGTGGAGAAAAGTTCACGGAATTTTATGCAGAGAAAAGTTTGTTTCATGTAGAGAAAAGTTCATGGAATTTTACGCAGAGAAACATTTATTTCATGTGGAGAAAAGTTCATGGAATTTTATGCAGAGAAAAGTTTATAAAGGTTTATTTCATGTGGAGAAACGTTCACGGAATTTTATGCAAAGAAAGGTTTATTTCATGTGGAGAAAAGTTCATGGAATTTTATGCAGAGAAAAGTTTATTTCATATAGAGAAAAGTTCACGAAATTTTATGCAGAGAAAAGTTTATTTCATGTGGAGAAAAGTCCAAGGAATTTTATACGGAGAAAAGTTTATTTCATGTGGAGAAAAGTTCACGCACTTTCATGGTTGGTTCATGGTATTAGTCCAATAGTTTTTGATCCTATGGTTTTGGTCTGTGGTATTGCATCCAAAAGTGTTGATCCCAAGTATTGGGTTCATGGTATTGTGTTATTATGGTTTTGGACCGTGGTATTGTGAAAGGCCTATGACTGTAAAAGAGGAAGGAGATCATTTGGCAAAGGATCATCTGAATTGTTATTGAATATCTGATAAAGTGCTAGATCTGGAATACTGTGATTGGGTTATGGTGCAAATCTGGATCTTAATAAAGAAGGAACCTGAGCGCAAGGAGAAGGATAAGTTCTATTGATGGGTCATAATCTTTAAGCTTGAATGATAGTATCTTTTGTTCTAGGTTCAAATTTTGTGTGTGGTTACTGTTACTGTGATTAGGATATAGTTGTCAGAGAAGTGTCTACTTGATTCAGTGCTAATTGGTGAAAAGGAGATTGTTTGATGCAGAAATTCTTGATGATTGATTGATGTTCATGGATCCAGTCTGAAAATTT
>APFE030239913.1:8603-60826 GCA_000404065.3 Pinus taeda | reverse complement strand
CTGAAGAAGCTTGATCGCTTGAAGGAAGATCCATCATCATGAGCAACTACGAGAGAGAAGCATCGATCAAGCCACCGATTTTTGATGGGACAAACTTCATATATTGGAAGGTAAGAGTAACTGCCTATCTTCAATCTCTTGGTACAGAAGTCTGAGATATCATAGATACAGGTTATACTTTTCCATCAGCAACTCCTACAGATCCAGCTGAGAAGAAGAAATATGAAACAAATGCAAAGGCAGTCAACTCTATTAGGATGTTTATCTCAATCCGAATTTGTCAAGGTTATGGAGTATAAATCCACAAAAGAAATATGGGACAAGATTGTACTGAGCTATGAAAGAGATGATCAGGTAAAACGAGCAAAACTTCAAACCCTCAGAATTCAGTATGAAAATCTCAGAATGCATAATGATGAAAGTGTGGCTAACTATTTCCTTCTTGTAGATGAGATTGTCAATTGTATGAAAAACTTGGGTGAAGAAATAAAAGAGGTTGTTTGTGGTTGAAAAAAGCTCTTAAGATCTTTGTTCCTAGGTTTGAAATCTAAAGTTTCTGCAATAGAAGAAAAGGAGAATCTACGAAATCTTAAAATGTCACAGTTGCATGGAATTCTAACCGCTTATGAAATGAGGAAAGGTGGACCATCAGACAGGAGAGAAGCTTCCTTCAAAGCTTCTGGCAAAGGAAACTACTATGAGTCTGAACACATATCAGAAGAAGAAGAAGAATCAAATTTTGTCAAAAATCTTCAATGAGACACTGGACGTTTCCGAGGTAAGCTACCGTTCAAATGCTTTGCTTGTGGAAGAGTAGGTCACTATGCTGCCAAATGTCCTCACAAAGATAAGATTGGCAAGGGGAAGGAACGGTTAGATGGAACAAGAAACAAAATGCAAATAAAAAAAGTTACTACACTCATGAAGATAGTGATGGACTGTCAAATAGCGATGAAGATGAACGAGGTAACCACTATAAGCTTTTAATGGCATTTGAAGATGATGATTACATGGATTCTATAGATTTGGATGGTTTTTATGATGAAATTACTAGACTCAAAATATGTTTAGATGAAAGTAATGTGATCATTGAATCTCTACAATCTCAACTTGATGAGAAAGAAAAATGTCTTGAGAAGTTAGAATGTGAAATTGTTGGCCTTAGAAAAGAAATTGAGAAAAAAAAGGCTCTTAATCTTAAATTTGTTAAAGGATCTGAAACCCTGGATGAGATTATCAATGTACAACGATCTCCTCTAATCAAGACTGGTCTAGGATATAATGGAGAAGCATCTCAAGCATCCACCTCAAAGAGTTATCTCGATGCAACAAGGAGAAATGAGCAAAGGCTAAATGGAGATCACCAGGTAAAACAGGGACAAATTACATCAAGGATAAACAAAGACTACCAGGTAAATCAGGGGCAATCCACCTTAAGGATGAACAAAAGCTACAACTAGCCACAGGTAAAATATTCTCAATTTGCCTCAAGAATGGATGAAAATAGAAACTACAAGCATTTGACAGGAAGATTTGATAATCGGAGGAGTTTCTTTAATGGCCAATGTTTCTCTTGCCATAACTTTGGCCACAAGGCAGCTCAATGTGTTGCCTATAAGACAATCATGACTAGAGAAGCTCAAAAACAAAGAAGTATGACTAGAATCACAAAAAGGACCCATAACAACTTTTCCGCCCTTGAAAATGAAATTGAATGTTCTATTTGTAATAACTTTGGTCATGAATATTTTGAATGCAGGAGCAGGTTTTGGAAGACAACTCAGAAGGAACAAACCTCAAGTGCCAGAACATGGAGAATGAAGGAACCACAACCAGAAAGATGTGGAATAGCTTTATATGCAGAAGGTCAAGAAAATCAATGGTACATTGACAGTGGATGTTCAAAGCATATGACAGGTGATAAAGAAAAACTTCAATCATATAGTGTTTTAGAAAAGGGAAAGAAAGTTTCTTTTGGAAATGATACCCCTGCAGTCATAAAAGGAAAAGGCACTGCTCAATTAAAAGAAAAGGTCAACGCTGGAAATGTTTTGTATGTTGATGGCTTGAAGCATAATCTATTGAGTGTTAGTCAGATGTGCGATAATGGAACCGAGGTAATATTTCGATCAGATGGGTGTAGTGCTCGTGATCTTGATACAGGAAGAACAATGGTCAAAGGTAGAAGAACTCCAAATAATTTATACATATTTGAAGAAGGACAACAACAATGCTATTTGAGCAAGGATGATGAACACTGGTTATGGCACCGGAGGTTGGGGCGTCTAAGCTTCTCTCAAGTAAGGAAAGCATGCAAGTACCAGGCAGTTCGTGGTCTTCCAGATATCAAAATTCCTGACAACACTATATGCAAATCATGTCAGTTTAGTAAACAAACCAGAACTAACTTTCCTGTGAAGGAAGGTTCAACTAGCATGCCTCTTGAGCTAGTCCATACAGATGTATGTGGACCATTTAGGAAAAGGTCACCCCGGGGAGAAGAATACTTTATATTATTCATTGAAGACTTCTCCAGGATGGTTTGGTTAGGACTTATGAAGCACAAAGACGAAGCATTTGAAAAATTCAAATCTTTCAAAGCCTTGGCTAAAAACGAATCAGATCACAAAATTAAGTGCCTCAAGTCTGACAGAGGTGGGGAGTTTACCTAAACTGAATTTTTCGATTTCTGTGAAGAACATGGAATAAGAAGGGAATTCTCTACAGCTAGAACTCCTCAGCAAAATGGAGTAGTGGAAAGGATGAATAGAACCGTTCAACAAATGGCTCGTGCTATGCTTGATGAGTCTAGAACTCCCGCAACCTTCTCGGGTGAAGCTGCATTTTTTGCGATTGTTATTCTCAACAAAACAAATGTCCGAGTGAACAACACTCAAACTCCTCATGAGCTCTGGTATGGTGAGACTCCTTCGATAAAGAATTTCAAAATTTTTGGAAGCAAATGCTATATTAAGAATAACAATGAACAGCTTGGCAAACTTGAACCTAGAGCAGATGAAGGGATTCTCCTTGGTTATTCTCCACACAGAAAAGAATATAAGTGTTACAATAAAAGACTTGGAAGAATTGTTGACAACATTGATGTAGTGGTTGATGAAAAAGGATACATTCCTGGGAAAGTAAATTATGAAAATATCGAAGAGAATGAAGACTACCCTCAAAATCAGACTGATGATGAAGAAGAAAACTATGAAGAAGAAACCCATGAGGAGCCAGAGGAATAGATAAGGATAGAAGAAAATACTCCTTCTAGGTATGTTCAAAAGAATCATCCAGAATCACAAATTTTGGGGCAAAAGGAGGCTAGCATACAAACAAGAAGAACAATTGTAGAAGCTTCAAGCTATTTGGCATTACTCTCCTCCACTGAACCACAAAATGTAAGAGAATCTTGCAAAGATGAATGTTGGGTCAAGGCAATGGATGAGGAACTTGAACAAATCGAAAAGAACAACACTTGGGAGTTGGTTCCTAGACCAAAAGATAAGAATGTCATAGGAACAAAATGGATCTTTAAGAACAAATTGAATGAAAATGGGGAAGTTATTAGAAACAAGGCCATACTTGTTTGTACAAGGGTATGCTCACAAGAAGGAATAGATTTTGAAGAAACTTTTGCTCCTGTTGCTAGACTTGAAGCCATCCGAATGTTTCTTGCTCTCTCAAGTTTTCAGAAGTTCAAAGTATTTCAAATGGACATGAAATCAGCCTTTCTGAATGGAGACCTAGAAGAAGAAGTGTACATTGAGCAACCAGATGGTTTCATTTTGGAAATGATCCTAATCTTGTATGCATACTAAAAAAGGCCTCTCTATGGTCTTAAACAAGCTCAAGGGCTTGGTACTATCGTTTGGAACAAATATCTTCATCAACAAGGATTTTCAAAAGGATCAGCAGATAGCAATCTTTATATAAAAATTGAAAATGACAAATTGCTAATACTTGTTGTGTATGTAGATGACATTATCTTTGGCAGCAATGAAGAAGCTATGAGTCAAAGCTTTTCCTTTGTGATGCAGAAAGAATTTGAAATGTCTTTGCTCAGAGAACTGACATACTTTCTTGGATTGCAAATCCAACAAAATGAAGGAGGGATATTCTTGTCTCAAACCAAGTACCTCAAATAGATTCTGAAGAAGTATGGCATGGAAGATTCAAAACCAGTATGTACCCCTATGGTTACAGGATGCAGTCTCAGTGCAAATGATGAATTAGGAGTAGTGCATCAACCAACCTATAGATCCATGATTGGAAGTCTACTTTATTTAACAGGTACCTGATCAGACATCATGCATGCAGTGGGAATAGTTGGAAGATTTCAGGAAAATCCTAAGGAAACTCATCTTCAGGCAGTAAAGATAATTTTCAAGTATCTTCAAGGAACTCAAAACTATGGCTTATGGTATCCTAGATATACAGATCTCACTCTTCATGCTTATAAAAATGCAGATTGGGCTGGAAGTGTGGATGATAGGAAGAGCACAAGTGGTGGTGCATTCTTTATGGGTTCCAGATTTGTATCTTGGTTCAGCAAGAAACAAAGTTCGATTTCTTTATCTACAGCTGAAGCGGAATATGTGGTAGCTGCATCTTGCTGCACTCAACTCCTTTGGATGATGCAAACCTTGCAAGATTTTCAGATCACTTGTACACCACCTATCTCCATCTTACGTGATAATACAAGTGCAATTAGTATTTCAAAGAACCCAGTCATGCATTCAAAGACCAAGCACATACCGATCAAGTATCACTTTCTCCGGGAACAAGTGTTGGAACAAAAGGTCAAATTGGAGTATGTTCCTTCTAAGGAACAAGTGGCTGATATTCTAACCAAACCACTGACCAGGGAAACATTTGAATATCTCAGACAGAAGCTGGGAGTAGTTGATGCATCATTTTGCTGTTAAATCTTGTCAGTTTCAGAGAAAAATGGGTGTACACATGTTTCCTGAGGAGAATCCGCGTACATATGCCGGTTGGTGTAGAACAAGTCATGTATATGGAGGCCAGATGGATATCAGAAGGGACAGGCTCTGTTTGGAAGTTGTCTGATATGGGTCTGAAAGAGACCAGCTGGCACAGGTTCAGGGGGAGCAAATAAACTTCTAATGATGCATTGTTGGCATTGTCTTAGAAGCTTGTGGTTCTTATTCACAGTTGTTGTTGGTGGAACAAGTGCAGAGGGAGAACAAAAGGATCTGAATGGTGATTGACAGATGTTGCTGCTTGGTGAATTTCATAAGTCTTACTCTACATATTTTGTCTCTATGTTATGTATCTTTTTTTTATGGTGTCAAGGTCATGTAACGGCCTATTTTGGTTTCCCCACTATGCCTAGGATGAAGATGTAATGTACTTGGTTATGTAATGTTCTGATGTATCCCCACTTGGTTGGGTGGATGATCCCCACGTGGTTGGGTGAAGGATGTATGTATTGAGTCTTGTGGTGATAGGAAGGTCTTTTATGATGTATATGTCATGGTTTGTCTTGAAGAACATCTTTTGCAGATCTTGCCTACAGTCAGGGGGAGCATGGTCAGCACAGCAGGGAAGAGATTTCAGCATGTACTCAGAGGGAGCACAACCCTTTGCCCTTGATGAGAAAGGGGGAGAATGAAAGAGGACTTGGTGTTGCCATCAAGTCCACAGGGGGAGATTGTTGGCATTATGGCATATGTTTGATGCTATGGCTCCGGTGTTGTCCTTGATGGCAACTCAACTTGGTGACAAATCTCAGTTCAGGCACTTAGAAAGAAGAAAAAGACATATACGCAGGTTCATCTAGACAAAGACGCGTATACATGCGGGTTATACGTTACTAAAGCGCATATATGTTGGGAAGCTTACTCTTGGTCCATGGTAGTTAATTCTTGGGATTTGAACCTATTGTTTTGGACCATAGCGTCTCATCAGATGTGTTGATCCCTAGTTTGGTGTTCATGGTAATGAAATGTTATGGTTTTGGACCGTGGTATTGTGGAAGGCCTAAGACTATAAAAGAGGAAGGAGATCTTGTGGCAAATGATCATCTGAATTATTATTGAATATCTGAAAAAGTGGTAGATCTGAATGCTGGTAATTGGGTTATGGTGCAGATCTGGATCTGAATAAAGGAGGAACCTTAGCGCAAAGAAGAAGGATAAGTTCTATTGATGGGTCTTAATCTTTAAGCTTGATCGATAGTATCTTTATATGATTTTGGTCTGTTATATGTGGCGCTTGCTTGATCTATAACACTGATAATCTGGGTTAATTAGTGTTTTTGAATATCTGAAAGAGCGAATTATCCTTTATAGATCTGTATGCAGGTTCAGTGAAGCGAAGGTGCGTATACACGCTGGTTCAGTGAATTAAAACAGCGTATACGTAGGTTGCTCCAAACACAGAAGCGTATGCATGCATGTTGCAGGCTATTGAAATAGCGTATGTACTTTAAGTCGTGATCTAGCTGCTTCGTTTATTGCTGCTATGTTCTGGGTTTAGTGTTTGGTGTGTGGTTTCTAGTACTGTGTTTTGGGTACAGCTATCAGAGAAGTATCTACTTGATTCAGATCTAATTGGTGAAAAGGAGATTGGTTGATTCTTTATGATTGATTGATGTTTATGGATCTAGTTTAAAAATTTATGAAACGTGGTCCCTAGAAGAAACAGAAGGTTGTAGCCTTCTGTAGGCCAACATCTACGTACTAGTATCTTGGCTAGTGCAAGAGCTAAAGGGGGTTGTAGCTCCCTTCCAAGTGAAGCTGGAGAACGAGAGAGGGTTGTAGCTCTCTGCAGTTTGCATCTTGCGTACTGGTAAAGGACTGCACCAGTACATTGTAAAAGAAGTTTCTAATTTAAAAGAAGATAGAGACGAATTGCAGCAGGTGGTTTTCACCCACATTGTGTTTCCACCTTATATCTTGTGTTCTTGTGCATGATTGTCCTTCTGTTCTGGTTTACTGTCTCTGGTTATTGGTTATTTGTTTCTGCAACACAGATTAACAATCATCATCAAAAAGATAAAGTAAATTAAAAGCTTGCTTTGTATACGCGGTTTTCCTTCTGCATAGTTGCGTATATACATGGGTTTAACTAATTGAAGTAGTGTATATCATTTGTTTTTGAAAAGGAATATTTGACTTGATAATACTGATTCACCCCCCCTCTCAGTATTATTTCCAACAATCTTGTTTGGAAGGTTGTGGATCAGGCTCGCTTGATGTGGCTTTGAAGCTTGTAGATGACCATCATTCCCCCCCTCTCAGATACAAGGTGAGATGATGGAGAGATCTCAACTACAAGACTTTTTAATATTCGAGAACAAATCATGTTGTATGAACAAAATATATTCTAGGCTGTTGAAGCCCACTGTCAAGAAGTGGTCCATCCAAGATGAATCTTTGTTCTTGCAGGAGGTTTGTTTCTAAAGCATTTTCTTGAAGAATGATTGGTTTTATGACAGTGATTACATGAATGAATATAAAAATAATGATCTTTCACACAGCTAACTCGGTCACAACGTTGGCATTTCACAATTTGTTGTTGTTGTTGTGGAGGAGGAGTAGAATCTAGAGCACTTTGAAACTGAATGGGCTTTGAGTAATATGGAATATGAAAGGACACTTCCTTTTAATATCCAAGACTAGTTTTGTGCTTGTTGTGGACAAGATCTTCCCGAGGTCTGATGATTGACTTGGGAAGTGAAACTGAATTTCTGCATCTGCGTGTACAACTGCTCCTGAGAGGGGCTCAATGATCTGATCAATTTGCTGCTTATGGGAGTTTCTTTCAATGTTCTGAACAAAAACGGGTTCAGAATGATGACTCCACTGCTGTAATTCTTCCTGTTGCAGTTGAGATTCAAACTGCAAAAAATCAATCTGTTCTTGTGCATTTTGTAGAGAGGTTTGAATATTTGTGAGAGTGTCTTTGTTGACATTTACCATCCCACCAATAATGAAATGTATTAGTGTATTTAGTAACTCTAATGCATCATAAAATCTAGCCATTTTCTCCAACTATACTATTAATACCTTAGGCTAGAATTTACACAAAATTGGTTGATTAAATGAGAATTTGCAAGTTTGAAGACCAAATGGACTATAACTTCAATCACTATAAACTTTTTTTTTAACACGACTACTCAAACACTATGATGAATCTTAATGAAGAATCAACATGAATATGCCTCAACTAGCATTAAGATTTTCTTACATCAATTTGGAACTTCATGTTCAATATAGAAACCTAATAAATGAAATTCTGCACATGAATCGAATGCAAGTCAGGTAGGGAGAAATAAATACCAACACCAAAAATCTCTAACTCCAATCTTGAGACTAGTACGATAGTTACTGTCCATCTATTCTTTGCACTCTTTCACTTAACACTCTGCTGCAAACTCCACTATGCACCTAGGCATTCTCAGGCTATTATTAATATATCAAATGAACCACAGAGTAGGAAAAAATTTAGGCAAGGGTCAAAGAAAACCACTACCGTGAATGACTTGCTTCGTTTAGATCAAACTTCCTCTGGTTACAATACTAAAGAAGAAGAAAAGGATAAACTGGGTTCTCAGAACATGCTTCAACCAAGCAAATGCAAAGACTCCAAGGACTTGCCCAAGGAACTTGTTGAAAATCTGGAAGCTATGCCAAATATTGCAACTTTACCTGGTGGTCACTTTGATATTCAAAACATGAGTGTGGACACATTGAGGGGCAGCACTGCAAATGTTATGCCTGACCACATTTGTATGGAGGGGCAGTGCTGTGAATTTTTATAACAAGAGTGGCGAGTGGATATCTAAGGAGTAGGGTAAAGTGTATTGGGAGCAACGTATATGGGAGTAGCGTATATAACAAGCAGGGAGAAATGCTGCAATAGAAAGGAATGATCGAAATGGATACATGTGTTTCATGTCCAACATTAGTGACACTGCAAGATAAGTGACAGTGATAACTGCATCAACGTCAACTTCATGTAGATGAAAGATCCGATCATGGGGCCGAATTTTCCACCATCAGAGACATAGGTCACAAAGCCCGAGCAACCGATGTTGTCAATGTTGTATCTAGAAAACATCAAATTTCGGGTATAGAACAATATTTCTAGTAGTTACTAACATTCGCTTCCTCATTCCTTCTCTTCGCAAGGCCCCCAAGGCCTCCGAGACACTTTAAGGTAAGAAAATAAG
The DNA here is from genome assembly GCA_000404065.3 of Pinus taeda. Taxonomy (NCBI): domain Eukaryota; kingdom Viridiplantae; phylum Streptophyta; class Pinopsida; order Pinales; family Pinaceae; genus Pinus; species Pinus taeda. The sequence goes on along the minus strand of APFE030239913.1, from coordinate 51,624 downwards.
GCTCCAAGTCAATTGGATTAGTGCGTATAATACAACTAAACGATATATCAACAAAATATTTCAAACACTCCTCTATGAATATCTACACACCATTTCTCCTTCTCCATGCCTTATCTACAAGGCTTCTTAAGCCAACCGATCCAATTCGAAAATGTGAAGTTCTACGGCTTGCTTGTGAGGCTTCATTCATTACTTGTCCGTTTACAGTTTTCAAAAGCAAACATTTCCTCTCAGAAAACTGTGTGGCTCGAGAACTTCCTTAGATAAATTAACCGGGATTTGTTGGGTGACTCTATGATCTGGTTGAACTGATACATTCAATTTGTGGACAAACCTTGATGAGCACATGCCTGACCCATGCCACCTTTGCTTTTTTGTATAGAAAATTTTGATGTGTAGAACAAATGTTATGCCTGAGCATGGTAGATAAACGAAGCTTGGTGATGGAAGATACTAAAGAAAATGCACAAAATACATTAAGAGAGAGATATTAACTCTGCATAAGATAATAGTCCTGATGAGAAGGCACAAAGTGAAGAATAAAACACTCAAGTTCTTACAAGCAGAAGAAAGGGCAAAACTGACATGATAGTTCTAATGAGCAGGCCCACAATGAAGAATAAAACGCTCAAGTTTTGGAAAGCAGCAAAAAGGGAAGAACTGACATGAGAGATGCCACAAAATCAATATGAAACTACTGTGCTCATTCCAATAGTAGAGAAACTACAGAGGACAGTGTTGAGGAGATTCCAAGAAAATTTAGATAAACTGTTGCAAATACACTGGGCATACAAAATCTTTGTTTACAGGTCAGTGCACAGATGTTAGACCAATCACTCTTCAAGACAGAATCTGGTATCGATTCTCATGCAAGAGGTTATAATACACAACATTTCTCAAATTAGGACCAACTTATTTCATGAAGCAGCATTAGTGTAGAAGATTATTGGAAAAATAGCAGAGGGCATTAAATGTGCAAAAAATATGGCAGAGAATTAGGATAGGATCATAATGGCAAGAATGAAATTCAGAACATGCATACCTTAGTGGAGGCCACAAAACTAGTGGCTCAAATTTGATCTGGACCAGATTGGAGCAGGACCAGCAATCACCCGCTCTGATACCATGTTAAGGTCGCATGGAATGTAAACAACAAAGGTGGATGATAAACATTGAATCCATTATTATTGACATGATATACATTTATAGTACATTTGTGTGACCATTGGGTTCCACATCCCACAGTCTCTTGGACTCTCATGGTTGTTCACATTCTACACCAACCCATAGAGGATTAGGTGTCCAACACTCCCCCTGAAATTAACTCCTTTTGTGTGATATTGTTGTTGTGAAGTATGCTCACCGCACCACCAATACAATTCCTCCTTTTGATTGATGTGGTTGGAAGTTCTTCTATATATATTTTTTATCACTAGTTTGATCACCAATCATTTTCCCCATTTGACATCCATGGAAAAGACACTAATGGATTCCCCCTACATCTTTACTCCCCCTATCAACAGTATTTCCCTATCTTGTTGATCCTGTGGACCTCACGACTTCATCTTGGTGGTTACATTTCCTCCTTTTGAAGGAAGATCTAGTGGAGGGAGGCGAGAGGAACTACTCCTAATCTCTACCTCAAATTCTCAAACTGATCTCATGGGATTGGTTTGGTGAAAATATTGACAACCTACTCTTTTGTAGTAACATGCTCTAGCTTCACAATCTAATTGGAAACTTTCTCTCTTAAGAAATGGTACTTGATTGGAATATGATTTGTTTTTTAGTGAAAAAAGGTTCTTTGACATACTAATGGCACTTGCATTATCACAAATAATAGGAATAGGTTGATCATATAACATTTGTACACCTTGGAAAGTATGCTTCATCCAACTTAGTTAAGTACATCAATAATTTGTTGCAATATATTCAGCTTCAACTATAGATAAAGAGATTGAAGCTTTCTTCTCGCTCAACCATGAAACTAGACAGTTTCTAAGAAAGAAAACCCCACCACTAGTGCTCTTTTGATCATATAAATCACCTCCCCAATCAACATAAATATAAACAATTAGTGAAAAATATTCAGCTCTTGGGTACCACAGTCCATAATTCATTGTGGCTTTAATATATCTAAGAATTTGCTTGGCTACTAGAACATGGCTATGTCTGGGGGTTGCTTGAAATCTTCCAACAATACCAATTGTTTGCATAATTTCTATTCTTGTAGTTGTCAAATATAATAGGTTGGAAATGATAGATTTGTATAAAGTCTCATCAACTTCATGTGATTCATCAATTTTACTATGATTGCAACCTATAACCATTGGTGTACTAAAAAAAGAGCATTCCTCCATTCCAAATTTTTGCAATATTTCCTTGAGATACATTCTTTGTGAAATGAGAATACCTTTGAGAGTCCATGCAATCAACAATCCAAGGAAATAAGAAAGTTATCCAATCATAGACATCTCAAACTCGACTTTCATAGTAGTTTAAAATTGACATGTTAGTGAATCTAAATCACTGGAAAAAAATTATCATCAACATAAACAACCACCACTATTAATTTTCCATCATTAGCCTTAAGATACAAATTTCTATCACTTGCAGCTCTTTTGAAGCCACACTTGAGCGAGTAGTTTTCCAACTTGGAATGCCAAGCTTGAGGGGCTTGATTGAGACCATACAAGGCCTTATTAAGCTTGCAAACATAATAAGGGTTCTCTATTAGAAAAAAAAACATCTCGCTATTCTATGTAAACTTCTTCCTATAGTTTTCCATTTAGAAAAACATATTTGACATCAATCTGATATATTTTGAATATCTTGAAATAAGCAAATTCCAAAAACATTCTAATAGCTTCTAATCTAGCAACAAGAGAAAAAGTTTCATCAAAATACAAAACTTAAATTTGAGAATAACCTTTAGATACCAACCTTACCTTATTTCTCACCACTTCACCACAATCATTCAACTTATTCCTAAATACCCACTTAGTTCCATTTAAATTCTTATTTCCTAGTCTAGGAACAAGTTCCTGTGTCTGACTTTTCTTGATCTGGTCCAACTCTTCATGCATAGTTTTTAACCAATTTTCATCTTGACTAGTTTGTACAACATCCTCTGGTTCCTCCATGGATAAAGGGGCTACATGTTCTTATGTAGGGGGATTGAGAAACTTCCTTCTTGTCAGCACGCCTGTATTTAAATCACCAACAATTTGATCAACTGGGTTGTATTTTGGCACATACCTTGAAGGATATTTAGCTTGATGACTGGACAACTCCTCATTGTATTCCTCTAAGAGTGGCTCTTCAAACTTGTCATCATAATTAATTGGATTAGGGAAGCTTGTATTTTCTTACTGATTTACGTTAGATTCAACATATTGATCCACTTTGAAATATATATAATCAACAATCCTCTTCATGTTCTTATTATAGAATCTATAGCCTTTGTTGCTTTGTGAATATCCAAGAAAACTTCCCTCATTATATTCATCGTTCTTCTTGATGTAGCATTTACTTTCAAAAACTTTGAAATGCTTGACTATTTCAGGTCTGCCATACCAAAGCTCATAGGGAATTTATTCACTATTTGGTCTGAAATGAGATCTATTGAGTATAACTACTAATGTGTTAATGACTTCAGCCAAAAGTCTATGTTTAACATTCCTTTCATCCATCATGACTCTGACTACTATTTGTATATATCTATTTTTTATTTTAGCTACACCATTATGCTGTGGAGTCTCTTCTATAATGTGTTAGAAAATTAGAAGACTTACAGATTATAAATATTTTCGTGAACTTGATAACTACTTGTGATGTGAGTTGGTCTTTTATTACTTAATTAGATCTTTTTCATTAAGAAATTGCCAAAACAATGAATATGACAACAAGAGAAAGTACATAAGATATAGGCTACAAGCCAAGGAAAAACCCCTCCAAGGCCAAAACCCAGAAATAAATTCTTCTCTTTTTATAGAAACTTCCTACAATGAGACTTTCAAGAACTAAAGACCAAAACCAAAAATCCTCCCAAGCACCATGTCAGCCCCTAGTAAGATCTTCTTCAAGAAAAATTCAAGAAGTTTGACCTTCTGCAAATTTTCTCTAGAAATTTGGCCCTACAATTTCAAATTCCTGCAACTCTAGCTACACATCAACCCTAAATTTGCATGTGTGGACAGAGAGAGAGTTTATACAAAAAAACTTTGATTCTTACTTCTTTACTCATCCTTCTAGCTCTTCTTATCCTTCACTATTGCAAATCAAACCTGTGATGTGTGAGTGTCCAAATGAAGTCGAGCTCCTTATATTTATAGCCTTCTTGAGGGATGGAATAACCCTCCCTTAGGCTGACTTGTCCTTGACTGGGGCCGAATTGTTCTTAGAGAAATAAATGATTTTTTATTAACAAAATAAATATTTTTCTTTGTTACAATGAGTCTAATAGAGACTAGAATACATGATATAATTTCTTCTTTGTCCTAGAAATACCTAGAAAGACCTAGAAGCACAAAGAACGTGCCTTACTTCAAACATATATTTTTTTCTTTTTTTATACAAAGTATACAATGTTATGATTAAAAATAGGTCACTATGAAGACCGAACCTAATTACAATCTCCAACATAATGGACTCCCTCTTCATTCCATCCTTCTTGAAATAGTTAAAAAACTCTTTTGAAGTAAATTCGCCTCCATTATCAGATCTTATGATCATGATTTTACAATATATTTCATTCTCATCCATAACTTTCAAATATTTAAAGTTCTCAAAAGCTTATAATTCTTCTCTAAGAAAATAAACCCACATCATCCTACTGAAATCATCAATAATAAACATGAAATAAAATTTTCCTATGGGCGACTATGTTCTTGATGGTCCATGCAATTCCATATGTACTAGTTGCAATGGCTTGGATGATATATTTCCTTAGTCTTTGATGGTATACAAGTTTTCCTGCCAAACTAACAAGACTCATAAATCACATTTCCTAGATCTAATAGCTTGGATAAATCCTCGACAACATTCTTCTTTCTCAGTCAGACTATTTGATCAAAATTCAGATGTCCAAGTCTCTTATGCCACAACCAACTTTCATCGATGTTTGATAATCAACACTTCTCTTTTTTCTCTTTTAGAACATAGACATTACTATCTGTTCTCATAACTTCAACTACTATTTCACTTGTGCCTGCAAACTTGATTTAACAACTCTTAGCCTTGAAGATCACGGAATAGCCTTGATTATGCATTTGAGACACACTAAGAAAATTGTGCTCCATCCCATCAAATAAAACATTCTTGGCTTCTTCTTCATATGATTCACAACATGAATCATCATGCTCTTCCTTGGGCTTCTTGTCTTCTTTAAAGGCTCACTCCTTTGTTGTAGGTTTCCATTGGAAAGTATCGTCTCATAGGAATTAAGGATGCCAAGTAATTGATATATAGTGAGAGTGTTTAGATTAGTTATCTCTTCAATTCCTGCAACCTTGGGATTAAATCTCTTAGCAAGTGATCTCAACACCTTTTAAACTACTATGAATTCTTTTAATTTTTCATCAAGACCTCATATAGTGTTCCATGGGGTCTTCAATGGGGAGAAATACCATACCACTTAGGTTCATATTGGGGGATATATATTCAGGAAAAAATGCATAATATATTGGGGGATATATAGGGGATAAAGGGTTTTTATATTGACAGGTATAAAAAATGCAACTCAAAGTTAATGAGAAAATGTAAAGGGGTATAAAAAATGTTAATGAAAAAAATGGAAACCTACAATATCTAGTGGAAGTAAGGGTTTTTTAAATTGGGAAGGTGTATTGGGTTCGTATTGGTAGGTGGTTAAATAATGTGATTTTTAGGGGAATTTTCCAATATCTAGTCAAATTAAGGGTATTGTTTAATTTTCCATGAACGCATGTGATAGGTCAAAGGTTCATTGAGTGAGTCCCCCATGTAGTGTCCACAACTTCATCAACTCTCAAGAAGTAATTTTCAATATCTTAATCATCATACATCTTCAAAGACTCAAATTATATCCTAAATCATTAAAGATTATCTCGTTTTACCTTACTATCGCCTTAATAGAAGCTAATATCTTGTCCTAGATAGCTTTGGAAGATGAGTTGTCCATAAATTTGATAAGTTCTATTTTAGGAAGACTAACATGCAGGGAATTCATGGCTTTAACATTGCATGTAAAATCCATCTTCTAATCTTTCATAATCACTACTGGAGGATTTCGATATTCTTCTTCTATTACATCCCATACATCAACTCCAAGTGATTAAATGTAAGTTTTCATCCTTCTTTCTAAAAAATATAGTTTTTTCCATTGAACATAGGAACCCTATTACTAAATCCTCCTTCCTAGTTTTCCAGGGTCCTCAATCTTTCTTCCAGTTGTTAAACTGATTTGAAGTTACTTTCTCTGATACCAATTGTTAGAAACCAGGACAATACTGAGTGGGGGATGAATTAGTATTGTAGCAATTTTAAAAAATTTCTTTTACTTGTAATGATATTAGGACACCAAAAAATACTTCAACAATTTATTTATATGCACATGAAAATAAATAACATTAGTATAAAAAAACACACACAGAAATTATTCAAAAAAAAATTCAATTCCTTTACAGGGTAAGCTACAACTTGTTGTTACAATTTTTTATAGCTATAACTAGTAGGAAGCAACCACTCCCTGATTTATCAGCTACAACTGAAAGGATCTAAAACCCCTAAATTTATCATCTTCTACTGAAAGGAGTTCCAACCCCTAAAAATTCACTAGTAACTACTGGAAGGAAATATAACCCCTAATCTACAAGCTACAACTAGCTTGACCTCAATGATTCATATTTCATATAATTTTCATACTTAAGCCATGAAGCCACCCCTTTTAAAATATAAAACAATTTTTCCACCATCACCAACACCTTTAGAAATGTTTCATTACCAAACACATGAGAACCATAAATCTGTCTCAACTCACACATTGTCAGTAGACTTGCTTAATCAATTATGCTTATAAAGAATTTTTATCGATATTTTGGAATGAGGCCTTAGTTAATTTTACCTTTTATTCTTTGCCTGAAGATTTATTTTTTTGTCTTTGTATTTCTTCAATAATCATTCTAAATGTGCTCTCCAAGGTATCAACCTCTGCCACGCTATTTCTTCTTGAAAAACTAAGTTAAACTAATAATTTTTCCTATTTTGGAATTTTTTATTAGAATTTAGATGGCCTTTTATTTTTGGTGAATCTCTAAATTTAACACTTTCACTAAAATTTCCTCTTTACTTGTCCATGCCACTAAATTATTCAACTAGCCCCATTCATGCTTACTTTAGCTCTTTTATTCATGCGCTTTATTATATTTGGCATATATGCCAAATTCAATGTTGCCGACTCATCCATGTTGCTAACTATAATTATAATATCCACTAGATGCTCTTTCGTTCTATAGCCCCAAGGGCTAATTTAACACTGCAAACACTCCATGCCTTTTGTTACTATGATGCAAAAAACCAAGTCTTGGTTCTCAAGGCTTAGTCATCACATTCTTTATCTCGATGCTATTCCCTAAACACCTTCACAGTCCTCATATTGAGATGAGTTATCAGGGGGGTCTACTTGTTGTGTTCAACAACCAATCAAATTATCTCTAGGATGAGTTGTCTCTAACAGCGTCCATGTACTTTTGATGCCTATCTAGCCAATCGTTCCCCTGTTGATCTAAATATTATCTGAGGTTGGCATTTATGTTAACCCAAGCAGCACCAGGGGCTACCTTAATATTTCAAGGGAATTTTGACTTAACAACTTCCTCTATTTTGAGTCAAGGATCTTCTAGATAGATTCTAATCATCGAGATGTTTCCATTGATATATGGCATGCCAAGTAATTATTCACGGTTTGAGAGATATTCATGTTTGAAGTTAGTAACCCTAGATGGTGGGCTAAAACCCTATGGTCTTGTGGCATGGCACTCATAATTGGTTTTAGTAATTGAATAATCATCAATTAATAATTTTTAAGCTCTTAAAATCCCTCCAAAATTCTCTATAGAAGCCCCTCTCAAATCTATAAAAAGAAATCTCTCATATATCCTCCAAATGTAGTCATTGTGGAATTGTCACTATAACTTCATTTCTGCGAAGTCTTAGATTCAAAAATTAAAACCCATTTGATTCGCAATCCTGATGAATGCCATGACTGAATTTCAGATCTTAGTTCTATATGTTTTTAGAGATATGAGATGTGGAAGTTAGGGTTTTTCCAGGCTACCAAATTTCATCTCGAAGAAGTGACCTTGGGAAAATCATCATAACTCTCTCTCAGAGAAGAGGATTGGAATTTTGTAAAAAGTGGCAGACAACGCACAAATAGTAGTTTTCTTTGTAACAATTTTAGATCCAAAGGAGGAAACAATGACATGTGGGATGTCATACAAGTTCGCTCTACTGAACTAGTCCATAATTAGGTCATTATGAGAGATTAGGCTATAACTTTGACTTGAAGAGTCCAAATCGCATTAGACCAGTGGCATTGGAAAGAAGACTTAGAGGGCTTCTACAAGACTGATGATCACATGTCAGGGATCTCAAATCGTGGAGATAAAGTAGATTAAATGCCGTGCTCCTAGAAGGAGAGAAAAACTAGATCAAGTGTTGTCAAGGGGTGCAAAGGACCATACTTTCTAGGGCAACAAAGAGCAAGGTGCAAAAAAATGATGCAGCAGAGGTAAGCTACATGTAAGTATATTCTATATATGCATGTTCATCTCTTAATTGCACTAGTTTCTTTGTATTCTGATTTGTTTTTTTTGTTTAGCACTGACATATGTTCTGTAGGGTGAGGTAAGTTTTGTTATTATCATGTCATGGGTATTTCTTCGAAGACTTTTTGTGGAAATTATATATTCATTAAGAGAATACTCAATGCATAATCTAATGTTTTGAAGAGTGAGAAAGGGTAGCATGACAATAGCAGCAATCAAGGTGCAGAACAATAGCAAGAAGTTCACTACATGAAGTCTTCAAGTGGGAAGCGCTACATACAATCATTGTAAAAGTATCATTGTACAGAGTCATTGTAACATAATGATTGTAAAATTTCTACAAGTGTCTATCTACCAAGAGTTGAAGAGGCAATATCGGGAGGTCTAGGATCATCATTAGATGGTTGTGTCATAGTTGGGGTTATGGTCTAGTATGTTGCCTTATTTTACATCATTCTATATCATTGTAAAGTGGACCATTTTCCCTGGTACGGGAGTCCATTATTCTTTTATTCTTCTATAGGGTGTTAGGGTGGTGCTAAGCTGGTGCATGAAGTCAGCAATAGGTTCAAGCCTGTTAAAACTTGAGGGTGGTAGGGTGGTGCTAGGGTGAGTTGTAGCTGACTGGGTGTTGGGGCATTCGTTCAGTTGACTACTGAAGAATCTCGGGCATTGGAGCATCCATCCAGTGGGAGCTGGAGAAGAATGATTTTCTATATTCTAGGAAGTTGGAGCTTTCTTTTCAATTGGAGTTGAAGATTAAAGAATTATTACAAAAGCGTTTGGTGGTTTTTTACCCAGAGGGGGTTTTCCACCTAAGATTTTTGTGCCTCCTGTGTTATTTTATTCACTGTTGTTACTACAATAAACATTAATGATAATTGAAGATTAACTAATGCTCTAAAAAGATTTATAAGTGATAATTGCTATGGAATACTGATTCACCCCCACTTTCAGTATTTTCCAAAAATTGGTATCAGAGCTTGGTTCCTTCAGCAACGACTTAACCACTGGAAGTCAATTTTTAGAGCATAGAGATGGGAAAGTCAAAGAAGTGGGTTACAAGTATTTCAAAGGAAGGTACAGGTATAACAAAATCTCAAGCAAGTGAGCATTGTGTACCAACCCCTATTTTTGATGCAGATAATTACTGGATATGGGAATCCAGGATGGAAGTATCTTTGCAGGCACATGGAGTATGGGAATCAATTGTTTCTGGAGACACATCTACCGACGAAGCTAAAAGGTACAATTCAAAGGCCATGAATATAACTTAGGATGTTTTTCCAAATTCTGTGAAAACAAAAGTTGGTCAATGTTCAACAGCTAAAGCTCTTTGGAAAAAGCTTCATAATCTCTATTCAACAAAGAAATTAGGTCAATATGTTATTGGAAACTCGAATCCTTTTGAGTATGATGAAGAAGGGTTGACCATACAAGAATTTTTTAAGGAGGCAATCAAGCTTATAAAAGAGCTCAAGGTTGAGATGATCCATTCCAATACCCTTGCAGAACAAGTTTAAGGTCTCAAAATTGAAGTTGAAGAACATAAATGTATTGAAGAGTCACTTCAAAAGAAGTTGGAAGAAATCAATAATATAGTGACACGAGACCTCAAGAGAGAAGTCTAATAGAAGAAACAATAAATCGACACAACACTTGCAGAGATTATTAGGATCACACAACAGATGCAGGAAGGGGAAATTGAAAGGAAGGAATCTGATCATAGATAAATATCTGCCATTGACCAAAAGAAAAAGGAATTAGAAACATCTTCAATAGAAATAAGAAGGCTGAGGATTGAAAATGAGAAGCATAAGGAACAGATACAGGTTCTCAATAGAGAAGTAGAGAAGACCACTCTTCTCAAGCTATAGGTTGAGGTGGCGGAAAAAAGAAGGAAGCCCTTGAAAATATGGTTTCAAGAAGATCTTGCTCAAAAGCAAGAAGAACTTGATGCAACTCGTGATGAGATCAACGAACTCAAAGGATCACAAAAATAATACATACAAGATAAGACAAATGAAGAAGCAAAAATGAAGGAAATTAAAGATGGTAAAGCTCAAGTTGATGAAGGTGCAAGCTCCACAGCTTGTTAGGATGATTCTAAGAAGGAAGTTGATTAAAGTGAAAAGCCAAAGAAGAATGTTGCAACTCCAAAGAACAAGACAAAAGCAATCAAGAACAAAGGACCATAAAAAAATACAACACCGCCTCCAGAGAAGAATGAAAAATCTTCCTAGTATGTTTGTTTATTTAATGGTTATTTCTTTTTATGTGCTAACTATGGACATATGTCTAGGGATTGTGAAGTTTTTGACAGGTATAATCATTATCTACAAAACGCTAGAAGAAAGTTTGCAAGATCATGACACAGGTTCCACGATGATTTTGTCAGAAGAGAATACGTGCTAGATGGGCCAAATATTGAATGTTTCAAATTCCATAACTATGGCAATAGCGCTCGTGGTTGCAGATGTCAGATCGAATCGCCTATGGACAACATTGAATGCTTCAAGTGTCATAACTATGAGCACATGGCTCGAGATTGCAAGAATAAGAAGGCTTGGAAAAGGAAACATGTACAGGAAGACAAAGCAGATAACAAGGTTTTGGCAGTTATGCTTTCAGGATTTGTAAAAGAAAAAGGGCATGAGGAATCAGTTGTTGCTTCAGATAATGACTCAAGTCAAGATGGTCTATTAGGTGACTCACTATTTTGAACAATTTGGCTTGTTGACTCCTTAATGTTTGTACAAGAGGATTCTATGCAGCAGTATATGGTACATGCCTACAATTGACAGGAAGGTAGTTTGAACAAGATGACAGTTTCATTAAAGGTTCAGGGGGAGAAAAACAGCTGAAGGATTAAAGGTTACGAGGAACAAGACAAGATTAGTCTGCAAAGGATATGCAAAAGTGGAAGGAATTGATTTCAACGAAACATTTGCACCAGTTGCCAGAATGGAAGTCATCCGGATGTTTCTTTCCTATGCATGTTCAAGAAAAATAAAAGTCTATCAAATGGATGTTAACTCAACATTTCTAAATGGAGAATTAGAAGAAGTTTACATCGAACAACCTGAAGGTTTTCTACTATCAGAAAAAGAAGACTACATTTACTGGTTAAAGAAGGCTCTGTATGGCCTCAAGCATGCTCCTAGAGCATGGTATGCTCATCTTGACAGATATCTACGTCAACAAGGGTTCAAGAAAGGTATTGCTGATATCAATCTTTACGTATAAATAGATAAAGATAATTTAACAATCGCTGAGGTATATGTGGATCATATAATCTTTGGTAGCAATTATGATCGACTAAGTAAGAGATTTACTACAAAGATGAAAAGTGAGTTCAAGATATCTTTGCTTTGTGAGTTGACATACTTCTTAGGGCTTCAAATATCTCAGCAAGAGAAAGGAATATTTATATGTCAAGCCAAGTACATCAAGGAAATGCTCAAGAAATTCAAAATGGAAGATTGCAAACTTGTCCTTACTCCGATGGTAATAGGTTGCAAATTGAGCATAGACGATGCATCTAAGGATGTGGATCAGAGGTTGTACATATCTATGATTGGTAGTCTTCTATATGTAATAGCCTCCTGGCCGGATGTTATGTAAGAAGTTCAACAAGTAGCAAGATTCCAAGAAGCACCAAAAGAATCACATATAATTGTCTTCAAAATAATCCTTCAATATGTAAAGGGAACAACAGAATATGGCTTGTGGTATCCCAAGGGCAACAATATCATTATTCAAGCCTTTACGGATGCAAATTGGGCAGGAAGCGTTGATGATCGTAAGAGTGCTAGTGGAGTAGCATTCTATCTAGGTGGTTGTCACATATCATGGTTGAGAAAAAAGAAAACCTCAATCTTTTTATCCACAATAGAAGTATAATATATCATGACAATAACTTGTTGTACTCAAGTTCTCTGGATGAAGAAAATTTTTCAAGATCTTCAGGTCATGTTTGATGAGGTTATTCCCATATTTTACGATAACACCAGCGCTATCAGTATCTCGAAGAATCCTGTGATGCATTCCAAAACGAAGCACATTCTGATTAAATATCATTTCATTAGAGAGAAGGTCACCAAAAACAACATCAAGCTTGAATATGTTGGCACAAAAGAAAAAATTGCTGATATCTTCACTAAACCTTTACCTCGTGAAGCATTTGAATATCTTGACCAGAAGCTTGGGATTCTCCCAAGTTCTCATTAGATTTTCCTTATTCATAAAATAAATGGGGCGTGGAAGTGTGTATAGGTTCACAAGATGGTTGTGTGTTAGGGGGAGTTAGCCTTTATTGATGTCAAAGGGTCATGTTTGATGAGGTTATTCCCATATTTTGCGATAACACCAGCGCTATCAGTATCTCGAAAAATCTTGTGATGCATTCCAAAACAAAGCATATTCTGATTAAATATCATTTCATTAGAGAGAAGGTCACCAAAAACAACATCAAGCTTGAATATGTTGGCACAAAAGAAAAAATTGTTGATATCTTCACTAAACCTTTACCTCATGAAGCATTTGAATATCTTGACCAGAAGCTTGGGATTCTCCCAAGTTCTCATTAGATTTTCCTTATTCATAAAATAAATGGGGAGTGGAAGTGTGTATAGGTTCACAGGATGGTTGTGTGTTAGGGGGAGTTAGCCTTTCCCATTGATGTCAAAGGGGGAGAGAAGGCAGTAGGAAGAGGTTCCCTGATCATAGGGGGAGTGTTGTGTTGCCATCAATGCCAAAGGGGGAGATTGTTGATCTAAAGATGATCTGAGGTTGTTATTGATGTCAACCCAAGCAGCACTAGGGGCTACCCTAACCTTGCAAGGGAATTTTGACTTGAAAACTTACTCTATTTTGAGTCAAGGATCTTCTATATAGATTCTACTCGTCGAGATGTTTCCGTTGATATATGGCGCACCAAGTAATTCTTCATGTTTGAAGTTATTAACCCCATTTAATGGGCTAAAACCATATGGGGTTTTGGCATGGCACTCTTAATTGGTCTTGTTCATTGACTAGTCATTAATTAATAATTTTTTAAGCTCCTAAAATTCCTCCAACTTTCTCCATAGAAGCCCCTCTCAACTCTATAAAAAGAAATCTCTCATGTATCCTCCAAATGTAGTGATCATGGCATTTTCGCTATAACTTCATTTTTGCAAAGTCTTAGATTCAGAAATTAAAACACATTTGATTTCCAATCGTGATGAAGATCATGACCAAATTTTAGATCTTGGTTCACTATATGTTTTGACATATTATCTGTGGAAGTTAGGGTTTTTGTAGGCTTTCGAATGTCATCTCAAAGAAGTGACCTTGGGACAATCACCATAAATCTCTCTCAGAGAAGAGATTGGAATTCTGTAAAAGGTGGTAGATAGTGCCTGGATTGTAGTTTGATGTGTGTCAATTTCAAAGATGAAGGAGGAAACAGTGACACGTGGGACATTGTACAAGTTTACTCTATGGAACTAGTCCATAATTATGTCATTGTGAGAGATTACGCATACCTTTGTGTTGAAGAGTCCAAATTGGGTCAGACCTATGGCATTGGAAATATGAATCAGAGGGATTCTATAGGACCGAAGATCACATGTTGGGGATCTGAAATTGCATAGATATATTAGATTAAATATCGTGATCCTAGAAGGTAAGAAAAACTAGATCAGGTGTTGTCAAGGGGTGCAAAGGACTAGACTTTCTAGGGCAGCAAAGAGAAAGGTGCAGCAAAATGATGCAAAAAAGTTAAGCTATAGGTAAGTATCTTTTGTGTATGCATGTTCATCTATTAATTTCATTAGTTTATTTGTATTCTAATTTGTTGTTTTTGTTTAGCACTGCCATATGTTCTATAGGATGAGGTAAGTTTTGCTATTATCATGTCATGGGTATTTTGTTGAAGACCTTTTGTAGTTATTATATATTAATGAAGAGAAGAATCAATGCATACTGTAATGTTCTAAAGAGTGAGAAAGGGTAGCATGACAAGAGAAACAATCAAGGTGCAAAACATCAACAAGAAGTTCACCACATGAAGTCTTCAAGTGGGAAGCACTCCATACAATCTTTCTAAAAGTATCATTGTACAAAGTCATTGTAAAAGCATCATTATAAAAGTTGTACAAGTGTCTATCTACCAAGAGTTGAAGAGGCAGTGTCGGGAGGTCTAGCATCATCATTAGGTGGTTGTGTCATAGTTGGGCTTATGGTCTAGTGTGTTGTCATCTTCTACATCATTCTATATCATTGTAAAGTGGACCATTTTCCCTGGTACAGGAGTCCAATCTTCTTTTGTTCATCTATAGGGTGGTAGGGTGGTGCTAGGGTGAGTTGTAGCTCATTGGGTGTTGGGGCAACCATTTAGTTGACTATTGAAGAATCTTAGGCATTGGAGCATCCATCCAGTGGGAACTGGAGAAGAATTATTTTCTAGATTCTAGAAGTCTGGAGCTTTCTTTTCAATGGGAGTTGAATATTAAAGAATTATTAGAAAAACATTTGGTGGTTTTTGACCAGGAGGGGGTTTTCCACCTAAAATTTTTGTGCCTCGTGTGTTCTTTTATTCACTGTTGTTACTGCATAAACATTAACGATAATTGAACATTAACTAATGCTATGAAAATATTTAAATGTGCTACTTGCTAAGGAATACTGATTCACCCCCCTCTTAGTATTTTCCAACATCCCCCTCTATGCACTTTAACGATCTTTCGCAACCATGCCACCAATATTACATGCCCTAGTGGGTTTTTCCTGTTCTTTTCAACAACCAATTGATAACAGGTTGGGCTGATGTTGTCTTTGATATCTACCATGTATGCCTGTTGCCTAGTAAGCCCGCATGTATTTGGGTTCACACCTTATAATTCCTTTAGGGTCAACCATCCGAGATGATGTCACAATGATGTCATCAATCCCATGTGGTGTCATCTCAGTGGTGACATGTGTCACTTAGATTCGGCCCACTAGGGTGCCCAAACACACTGAGTCTTCCTACCATTTGTCATCCACTCATTAGCCCATGTTATTAGTGTTGACATCATCAAGATTGACTTGTCCCTGCCACTTGTGCATCCACTTTTCCTTTTGTCGACCCATCTTAGGGCCCTATCACCTGCTGGTTAGCCACATCCAAAATCACATGATGCAATCATGCTACATTCATGGTCATTGAAACCCGTTGGTTGTTTGTGGAATCCCCCATGCATGGTTTTTGGTATAGGGGATGGGGTTACGCAATTATTCTCTCATTGGTCTAACCATTAGTGGTATATCACATACCACCTTTGTGAGAACCCCCCATGCACATTAACGATCAAGCGCAATGACCCCGCACAATTTCATCAATGCGATAGTGGGTATGCATGGTGACAAATATACCCATTTAGAAAAGCTCAAAATTTAAAATTGATCCTCCAACTATCCTTCTTTCAGCTCCACTAGGTTTTCTAGAACACCAAAAGTAATGTCTACTAAGACCACCACACCATTTTTAACTGCATCCTTTGACTTTTAGGTCTTCACCTTTGACTGGCCATAAATTTCAATATATGATACCATTCCTGATCTTCCACATACCAATGGAAAGCTATTTGAAGTATCTTCTGATCTTAGTGGGTTCCATTTACTCTTTAAGTGGTTTATTCTCTATAAATGGCTTAGAAGTCACTGCACCTTATCCATCCATGCTATGCTCATCTTGCAATCATCTTGTATTTTTCCATCATCTATCAACACCTTTTCCATCCTTTGCCATCAATGATGACATATTTATAATATCTTATTGGTCCAACTTTCATGCCACATCAAAATTCATATAGCCCAATAAATATGCCACATCATCATTTGTACTTCCATGTCAATGCTCATACTGCCACATGTCCCACCTACACATTTTTTCTTTGTTTGGCCAAAACGTCATAACACCATAACTTTCTCATGCAATCTCCATTTCACCTTATTGAAGTGCCATTGGAAATGTTTTGGTGAGATTTGTGTCATGGATACCTTTGCATCAACATTTGGGAATATTATTTTTTTATCGATTGTAAAGAACCACCTTTGTTAAAATGCTAAGTGAGGGGCACAAATCATAACTCCTTGGAAAAAGAGAAAATATAGAAAGATATATGGAACTTTGAGATGTGGACAAAAATATCTACCTACCTCTAGCTTCTATCTAAGAGGAAGGTATTATAATGGGAGAAAATTAAAAAAACAAGACTTAAGGGAGCATCATTCTACCACCCGCTGTGTAATTGGAACATCAATTATTAGAGCATATATTTAATTAATGTTGTTTAAACTAGAGTTGTTATGAGATAGAGGAGAGATGACCTTCAAGAAATAAAATAGTAAGAGGAATGGAATCTTAGAAACCTTAAAGAATGGAGGTGTTCTCCTTTTGAGAGCATGATATTAAATAAAGTTTGGTACCTATTTTCTAGATTCCCCCTTTGGGGAAATTGAAAAAAAAATAGATAGACACATATTTAAAGATAAAAGGAGGGATGGAAGAAAATACACCAACATTTCAAAGAATTATTCCAATTGTCTTCCTAGGAGAAGACAAGAGGAAATGTAAACCTCACAAGCAAGCACTTCTATCCAATTGGAACATAGACTTAAGAAGCATTGGAGAAACAACACTATATCCCTCCCCTTATGTATGATCACTAAAATATTTTTCTCTACTATCTCAAGGAATTATGAAACTTAATTTTGATGGAGCCTCAAAGGGAAATACTAGACTATTAGAAGTACAAGGAGTTTTCAAATATTACTTAGGAGAAATTGATCTAAAAGAACATGCGAACTTATTTGAGACAAAATAAATTTTAAACTACTGTGGAAATTCCATTAGACAAACTATCACAACAGATTTCATAAAATAGAATGAAATTTGAGATCTAAAATATGAGGAATAATTTTCCTTAAATTTCTAGATTTATTAATTATTATTTCTTATATTTATGCATGGAATGGTTAAATTGCAGAAAATAGACAAGAATGAAATAAAAAGACACACTGAACACCATGAGCACCAATATATGATCTAGGAAATTGTTTCAAAAGAAAACCCAACTGGAAGGTGAGGTTTTTCTCCTCTCTTTTGACTAGAATGGAAATGATGTAGATAGAAAGGAGAACACACTCTCTGTGAATTTTTATTAGATTCATGGCGCATGGGATGATACATATAACAAACCCCTTTATTATGTTCTCTCTTTATCCACACTTAGCTACTTTTCTATACTATGGAGTAAAATGCACTCAAACATAATGGAACCTCTTTTCCTCCTAGTGGCCTAGTTATGACATAGCCTGATAGATAATTAGGGGTTAATTTTGACCCATTAGACCCTCAATATGAGTCATAATTTGGCCCTTCTGGATTATTATTCATAGCCCCCACATGTGAAAACCCATTTTCCATGAGTAATGAGGGTTTACATGTTATACTCTTGAATTATGGTGGTCAATGATGGTAAGTCAAATTCTAGAAGGCATAACTTCTTCATACAAGTTTCATTGAGGTGATTATTATGATCTTGGAAATGGATCAGTGTGTATGTTATAGAATATTCTATTGAGATGATTATTATTTCATTGGGAAACTATCAGTGTATATATTATGTAATATATGTCCATATAAGTTTTGGATAGGAAAAAGTGGTCATTTAAAGCCTCAAAATGGCTCCTAAAGTTCTTTTCCTTGAATTTTCCAAACTAGAAAAACTAGTGAAAATGACCTTGCAAG
This sequence comes from Pinus taeda, assembly GCA_000404065.3. NCBI lineage: Eukaryota > Viridiplantae > Streptophyta > Pinopsida > Pinales > Pinaceae > Pinus > Pinus taeda. The sequence continues at coordinate 33,039 of APFE030239913.1, read as the reverse complement.
TTGATTCCTCCCATTACCCCACACCAAAAGCATTGATATAGATGAAAACTAACATTGTTGGAAACTAGATCACTACTAAGGAGGGGGGGGGGGTGTGGGGTTAATCAGTAATGATGATCTTTATATCAATTTTAACTTTTTTTGGATTATTAAGTTTCCACACACATCTACAATATTAGCTTATCAAAATATGAAAAAAGCAATAAACACAAAGAATAATAACCATGGAAAATATCATCATATTCATGCACACATAAGAACAAAAGTTTTTCTGGTGGAAAACCTTTTGGGAGAAAACCAACGTGCTATTGTTGTGCTCCTCGATTCTTTTATTAATTTGATGAACAAATTTTACATGGATTAGCTTACAATGATAGGTCAGAAGACTCGACTTCTTTCAGGGTACGTTGAAACCTATCAGAAATAAAATCTATTTCTCTCATGGATCTAGGGAAATCTATCCACTGGAAACCCCCAAAACCAACGATCCTCGCCCAACTCCCATTGAACTATCCATCTCCTATTAGATGGAGAAATTTGTTCCTTCTACTAAATCTGCTAAATCACTATCTACTTTGGATCATCCACACCTTCACTTCCTCCATGCAAACAACTTTTCATATATTTTCAAATTGGTTTCTCAATCTGCTTAACATGGGAAACCCACCAACACGATCATTATGCAATGCAAAATATGGATTTAAAACTCTTCCTCGAGGAGAGAAATTCTTCTCTTTTTCTCACATCAAAAACTCTCATCTCAAACACATCATAATATGCTAATTCTTTTCCTTTATAAATAATGCAACCTACAACACAAAATCTATAAAATTCTCCTGAAATCAATCTTTGATTGACATACAACAGTTTGATGTAAATCTACAAAAGTTTGTGAACAACTACTGCAATCTCTTCTCACTCTCAATGCCCTCTCAATGGCATGCTCAAACACTCTCAAGAAGACCAACACATATATAAAAGCCATAATATCCTAAAAAATTATCCAAGTCAATACGATAATAAAATACCATGGTTATGTCAATACCTAGGAAACCTGTACCATGGTAATCTCCAAATTAATACCACGGGAAACTATCTTGGTTATGTTAATACCAGGGACACCTATACCATGGTAATCTCCAAACCAATACCACAAGAAAATACCTTGGTTATGTCAATACCAAGGACACTTGTACCATGGTAATTTCCAAACCAATACCATGGGCAAATACCATGGTTATGTCAATACCAAGGACTCATGTACCATGGTAATGTCCAAAACAATACCACATGAAAATACCATGGTTATGTCAATACCAATACCATGTGCACCAAGGTAATATCATGTTCCAACATACTCCACCCACACATACCATTACCATGGCAATGCCAATACCAAGAATACCTATACCATGGTAATACTCTACTCATGAAATATGTAGGATGCACAAATAAACCAGAGAAAAATCACCAAAACAAAGTAACACTTACGTTAATTCTCTTCTCTACACAATTGATCATCATGGAAAGGCCTCTAGACTAGTGCAATAAATGACCATCCAAAATTATATATGAAACACTTGTAAATCACATCTCTATCCTCACATATTCATGCTAGTAGACATCCCAAAAACCATCTACACATCATCCAGCTATAGCCAATTATACATGAGCACAACCAACTAACATGAAACCCAAACTACTAGGTTGACATCAATGTTAACCATCAACACCGCAACACACATCGATGCTGTAATATCCCTTAATAATAAATAATAAATAATATAATAATATATATTAATAAACAATAAAATAATAAAATAGTAATAGTAAATAAATAATAAATAGTAATAAATTAATTACATGCTCTAAATAAATATAAATAAGAATATGTTAGTTCCTGTCTTCATAGCCTGTCACCAGGGATCAACATGAGCTCTTACTATGTCTGGTTTTGTTAGATGTTTTGCACATGATGTTCAGCACAAAACATGTCACAAGTGTTTCCATCAGAAGAAGCTCGGAAAATACTTTCCAATGGTATATCACACTCCCATAACCGGTTCCTGGATTAGAAGAAATGAATGAGTGATTCTTGGTTATGCATGTTTTGAGGTCAGTTGTTGCACACAATAACAAGTTTAGTACAAAATCAGTTTCTGAAATAATGGTAAAGAATTTTCAAAAGTGAAAGATGTTTTTGTTCATCACATACAAAATAACAAAAAATTCCTTCAGTTTATGCACAGGTACTACTATGTGGGAGATATACAGTGATATTTGGAGCCTACATTAAAACAAACCAAATTTTTCATATTTTTTACTGGTTTAGTCATTTTAGTGTGGGGCTATTTTACAACAGACGAAAAGTAATTTTGCAAAACCCAAGAAAGTTTTTGTTAAGCACGAGCCATATAACAAAAACCTCTTTCATTTTATTCACAGGTGTCATGGATTGGGATATGTGACTAGATCTTTACAACTCATTTTCACAGATTTAAATTTTTAATGATTTTCTGATTTAGAGATGATTTTGTGGAACAGATTGCGAGCTGCTGGAAACAAATTTCCCAAATTTGAGAGAGGTTTTTCTCCAACATGACCTTAGATACAAAATTATCTTTCAGTTTTGTAACAGGTACTATGGTTTAGGAGATACGAGTTCATCTTCAAAACCTATTTTCAGAAATTCGGCCCAAGTTTAATGTAACTAATTCTATTTTGAAGAAAAATGGTTGAGCTCAATCCCTTAGTATAAGGATGAGAAAATTTATATATTTTATGAATTTCATAGTGTAGGGATTGGATTTTGGTAGATGGTTGGACTCTTGAGAAAGCCTTGAGTTTCATTGTACACTCATATCACTATTTTGGCTAAGGAATTGAGACCAGGATTTGCAGTACTCTTTGGGATCCCTGTGGCATTTGTTTTGGTACAGTGTTTTCTTATGTCTTTGTGAATTTATTCATGTGTTATATGTATCATTTCTCTTTACTTCTTCTCAGCTAAAAAAACAAGAGTGTAAGTAGAATACATTGAGAAGTGCAGTGCTCTACTTGAAGTTTGTTTTAGTTTTTTGATGTTTTCCACTGTTTGGAGAGGATCCATAGTTTCTCTTGCCCTCTTCAACTCCTCCTTTGTCTGAATCCATCCATATTACTTGATTTAGAGTGCCAAATTCAGTTTCCTACGTTGCCCCATCGAGATCCTTGCAGAACTGCGCGTCATTTCTCGCACCCCAAAATCTGTCTTCTCATCTGAGCCAACAATTCATCAATTCATTCAAAAACCTCTTGCACGCATATTCCTAGCCTAAGATCAGTAATCAAATTAGTCATCTCAAGCCTTTAGTGAGCATAATTAGCTGGGATTGACCTAGAGAGAGCCCTCTTCTTACCTGGTAGAGCTAGCTACCAGGCTGAGCGTGGTTTGATGTGGACCTAGAATCTTACCTTTTCAGCCTGAGGTAAATCTAGGCTCTAACAGAATAAATAGAAAAATAGTAAAAATCAGTAAAGCTATCAAAAAATAAAAACAAAATAAATAAAACAAGAAAGCAGTAAAGTTGCATGTTAACACATGGAGTGTGTGCATGTGGTTCCCCTTCCAATGTTTGCTCTCTTTAATAGATGGTGAGGAAGATGAGAGACATTCCATGATTCCATGATTCCACCATCCATTCTCTTGGGAGAATAGTGTTGTGAGACAAAGGATTCCTTGGTAGTAGTATGTTGACTGAGGGCTCGGGGGTGGCCAGTTGTAACAAGATTTTGTGCAATTGAGCCTACGGTTGGGTGGAGAGTCGTCCCCAAGACTTTGTTGCAGTTAGCAAAATTCAACTAGCATTTCACTGGTAAGTTGTCTCTACTCACATTTTTTTTGAAACTTAGTGTTATCTAGTTGATAAATTGCGTGTTGATTATAAATCGCATGAATTAATCTAATTAATTACATGTTTTTATTTCGGGACTGTTACATATGGTATCATAGGCATAGGTTCAACTCTTAGGGCCTATAGACATTTTAATATAGAAAAATTCAATCTAAATGATTTATCGTTTTCTTTTGGGAAGCCATCAACATTTCTGATTGAAAATCTCTACAGTATTTGAAGTCGATTTTGAGGAATAAATTATTCAGGGCATTGGAGTCTAGAATTTAATTTCTGAGGTTACAATCTATAGGAACACTAATACTTCTTCCATCATTCTTCAATGATCCATACAACTAGAGGCTTTAAATCTAGCCACTCCTTATCCATTCTGAGAGTTGGCCATGTTTGAAATTATAGCCACGTGCTTAATAGAATCATACAAATAAAACATAGCACATTTTGCTTGCCTCTTTTGAAAAAACACAGTTTTTTTGCTTTGAAAACATTGACTTGTATTTTCATACCGGGATTACAGATCTTCAAATATGGGAATATCTAAGTGTTGTGGATGGGTTTAACACTACTACCTTTTGCTTCTTTCAATTAAAATCTCTACTATTAAAACAACCTGCGCATAACTTAAAATCTACAACAAACTATGTTACATATTAGAAATATTAAGTTAAAAAAAAACAGCAATCACCAAAGACTATAAATATCCAAATCAAATGCTTGATAGTGTTAAAACTGGAGAAAGAAACCCTTTATGGTTGTATTAAAAAAATTCCAAGCTGGTTTTAATAGAGAAATGAAACCTATATAGAGGTTTCCACTTGGGATTACAACTTTGTGCTCTCATGATGGTAGCAAAGCATTCTATTCAGTTATCTACTATGTTTGTGTCCCGCTACGAGAGTAGGATTCTATCCACTTAAAAGGGAATATTACAGTCACATTTTATAAAGTAAATTTCGAGTGATATTCTTACACCCCTCATGCCCTCTGCCAAGTAGTTGTGTTTTATCTTTTGACGTCTTTTTCTGCTGTTGTTTTGTTTCTCCTAGCTACATAGGTTTTGGAGTCATAGGCTTCCAATTAGTGATACTAGATGCTTGATCCGAGTGCTTTTTTTTGTCCTATTCATGTCTGGGCACTATATTAGTCAATTACAACTCATTTTTACACGCATTTCATTAAAAATGTTTCAAGATTTTGATTCTTTCATTGGAACATCTTAATTATGAAATGATGTTATTTGGCAGTTTCTTTTTCTTCTGGTTGTTTCTAAGAACCCTCCCTGGATGCATGCGTTTTTGGGTTACATGCCCCTTTATTCCATCACTGGAAGGTTGACTAGATCAACATGTTGTCCTATTTTTGTTCCAATTCCTAGTTTTTACTTTCCTGAGCAAAAAATAGGCCTGTGTTCATGTCCAATTCCTATTCTAGTTACTGTCTTGACACTACATCTATTTAGTTTATTTTACTATGCATAAATGGGACTTGTCTTAGTAGTCATGTCTATTAGGTGGTGTTTCTGTTGCAAAATATTTTAGTGACGAAATGGTTGCCATCTTGTAGTTTTTTCTTCACTTTACTTGTTGGTTTAAATTTGTCCCAAATTACATAGATGTTGGGTTATGCCCCTTAATCATGTTACCAAAAACATGACTCAGATACTAGTTTTTTCTTGTAGTCATATGTTCCAATTTCATGAATTTACTTTTGGAATAAGCGTACCTCTATTGGTACTATTTGTAGAATACTAATCAATTTAAATGCATAATCAGAATTTGATTAAAAATATTTTTAGATACATCTATTGTGTATGTGTGTATTCTTTCTGTTTGTAAAGCCCCTTGATGAAATTGCTGCCCTGGAGATTTTTTTTTCTCTTTGTTGGTTTTAGGAGAATAGTTGACTTTCTCGTGTCTCTACCTAATTTGTTGTATTATGTCTGTTTATTACTAATCATGTTAGTAAATATAATACCAAGCAGATGGGAGGATTCATGTTTCTAATTTGAAATTTTAGTGCTCGATTAACGTGTTCTTGAAGTGGTTTGAAAAACATTAAGAAAATCACCGTCACAAGTTGACAGAAATGTTACTGAAATGTTTTTGGTGATCCTTCATTAAATTAAGTAGAAATTTTTGCAGATCTTTTCATACCTAAAATGTTTTTCTTTGCATAATATAACGAAAATTTCATATTCTGTAACCTCCTCATGTCTTGCACCTCATAGATAGAATCCTAAATAACTGGTGAATTTATTAAACCGTTTGATATTTATTTCTTTACTCTGAATAGGGTAATTATATGACATGTGAAACAATCCTTTTGAGTTGCACAATAAATAGTACAAAGGTTTGCGGTCACTTATTTTCAGATAGTTTCTTTGGCTGGAAAGTTACTGTGTATTACTCACTAGTATAAATATTAGATTATGACAAATAAACTCATATGATGATTGTGAGAAGATTAAACAATATTACCAGCACAATGCAAGTCTTTCTTGATTTGAAGTGACTGTTAATTATTGGGGTTGGCATGGAAGGTACCTTGCTTACTGTTGGCAGATATATAAATAGACATATCAAGAATGAGTCTACAGTAAGCTATTCCCACTGTCAGGTATAACTGCATAACATGTGCACGAGTCAGTTGTATCTAGAATAAATTACTAAAGCTTTACCTGGAGTATAAAAACAGTATATGGTGGAATTGTTTCTAGAATCATTTCCTTAGAAGTAACATGGTCACATAATAAAAACATTAATCAAGTAATGTCCTCTTTTCGATTAAGCAAATAGGCAAATAGACATAAAATTTTGTCAAATTCTATTTGAAGATTTTTTATGAAAACTATGAAATGTATAAGTATACTTGTGATTTGGGCAACTGTATAATTATACTTATGAAAGGTCAAGAGTGCATCGGATTGATGCCATGCTTTGGCATGCAAATGTTGAAGCTGTGGATGGAAAAATAGATGTGCGTAGAGTTGAAGAGTTGCATGCATCCAGATGTAAACTCCTTAAAGAATTGCCTAAAACAGAATGAGGATCTGGAAGCTTCAAATTTCCACTTGATTCATGTAGTGCTCCTCTCTTATCATTTGAACTTGGATCCTCACATAGACCATGATTTTGGATAGAGAACAATGGCTTGGGTGCAGGCATGCCCTGAACTAACGTTGGATTGTTCGCAACAAATGCTGACGTTGTGCATGATGAAAATGCAGGTACAGATAGTATTGAAGAGATGTTTGCCTCATTTACAGAAGAAGAACTATCCCTTGGTTTTAGGTTTTGATCCACGGTCATTTGTATTGTTTCTATAGAAGTCAGATTTGGCTTGGTAGCATATACCTCTTTATGAGTATGAACTTCGTCTTTAACCGCATCAGGTAGACCTGCCTGCTTCAAGTTCTATTGATGAATGTTAAATGACTGCCCTAAATTACTCAAATTTTCTCTTCCATGATTTTCTGGCAATGCAAGTGAATTTAAATAAGATGACAAATTCTCCACACCAGTATAAGTGGCCACTTTTTCATAGGCCTCAGTAGACACAAAAACAATAGGAGTAGATGACATATTTGGCCTAACTTCAACATCAGAAATGTAACAATCACTCTTTAGTGTATCACTACAACCCAAGGCAAGATCATAACTTACAAATTGGCCCCTTCTAACAAAATTTTCTTTGTTATGTTCACTTATGAGTGAAGGGTAGGACTTACTATGAATGGAGTCATCTCTAGAAAAAGAGCTTGAGAATGTCTTTTTGCCATCGGCAGCATGCTTCAACAAGATGCTTAACTTCAATTGCACTTGTTGGTCGTCACATGCTAGATAGAGTTGCTTATTTTGTGTGTCTGTATTGTATGAATTTGGAAGCTCAATACTTTCACCTTTAATTGAGGAGTCAAGGTTCACAAAATGCACCCTTTTTGGCCCATCAAATTATTGGTTTTAAAGGCCCAGACCTACCAAATGCATCATGAGACTCCTGTTGTTGTTTCAGTTGATGTTTTGGAGCTGCTGCTACTTCAACATTTGAATGCACAGAGTAAGGCTTAACTTCGTCACTATATACACTATAGCTATTTGTGGATAAACTGTGTTGAGTCATTAATTTCTGGAAGCTTACCTCCGAATCAAATCCACCTGTGCAAAAAAAAAACCTGAAACCTAGATTATCTAGTGGTCATTGGATAAAATTTGGTAAAAAAAAATAAAAAAATAATAATAATGTAGCCTCATTCATTAAATTTAGGAGTTGGAATGAATTAAATTGATTGCATTTAAGTTTAATAGTTGATATGAGTGGTATTAATTGTGAAACTAGAAATTTGTTTTTGTCAAAACCATGAGCAAGCATTTGTAGAATCTTGAATGAGAATGAAGTGGAGCCAACATTATTTTCATGCTCATAATTATATCTTATTCAACTAACATATGGCTATGTTTTGAATACCATGGGATGGAATGGTGAATGGTAAACCTTGAAGTGTAGAGCCATGGGTTCTTGAAACCATGGAGATTATTGAAAATACAAGGTTTTTTATTTTTAAGATTTATTGGTGGCTGGTCATATATTATTTTGCAGTGTTTATAATTTTTATCTATTTATAGGAGAATGTTGTGGAGGTCGTTGGCTGGTGGATAATGTGTAGAAAATATGGGTAGCATTGTGAAAATATCTATTGATTGTATTCATAATTTCATTGTTGTTAAAATGGGCAACTAGGGCCAAACTCCACATGGGTCATCTTATTTATGACAACTGATATTTTGATAGTTACAAGAGTAATAGTTATACTGGGCCACCGGGTTCATCGACTCAGGAAACTTGAGTTTGAGCAAGTCAAGGTCCAGTGGGACCAATATAGCCTAGGGTCAGCTACCTGGGAAGATGCAGATGTTATTTTTAATGAATTTCCTTATTTACTTGATTAAAATGTGTGTCGAGATATATTGACATATTCATTTGCTACATGATGATAGGTATTTAATGTTGAATACTCATGATGGATATGATATGCATAACATGACATAGGAATTATGATGCTATAATATGAGGTTTATTGACATGTGGTTCATTTATTATGTGAAGTCATGATATGTCTTTGATGCAAATATGTTGATGTTATAACTTATGATGGTATTTCATGAGGTGAAGCATGTCATAGTTGCGTACAAATTTATGACATGCATGAGCATGTAGTTCGTTATTATTCATAATGTTGCGATTAACAATGATGAATCATCTCATGATGACATGCAAGACTTGTAATGTGGATCATTTTCGATGATGCTATGATGGTATAGCTAATGCATTGGTTTCATGTTGAGGTGTGATGATTGACAAGACTCCACAAATGGTCCGAGAGGGCCAGTTTATTTGATGATCTCGTGCGAGCCCATACGCACGAGGGAGAATAAGTAACACCATATGGGCTAGGGACAAAATCAATCAATGCTACATATGCCAATGGTTCATTTGTCTTGTATAGCTCTTGATGGATAGCTCTTGAGGGCAAAGGACCATCTTGAGAAGGCCAAGTGCCTGATATTGAAGGCTAGGTGCCTAGTATTGTATTGGGATGCCAAATTTTGGTAGGGGTGTAAGGACTTCGATGCCTAGGGTTGTGCGCCTTAGTGAGTTGTGGAGGGAGTGGGCCAACCTTGCGAGATGCTCGGGGATATTGAGCACTGTAACGGATGCTTTCCTTGGGGTAGATGAGGTCTGAGTTAGGTGTGAGCCTTGGGGTGAGCCTTGGACTAGGATACAAACCGAGGAGGCTTATGCCCGATTCCGAAAGTGGGAAAAGGACAAAGATTCCTTGGGATTTCCCCTATGTTGTGAAACGTTCGATGCCTGCTGGTTATACTAGTTCAGCAAAGGGTGTCGGGACTGTTACATGAAGTAATAATAACAAAATAAATGTAATGTCCCTTAATAATAAATAATAAATAATAAATAATATAATATAATAGTAATAAATAATAACAAAAAATAAAAAATAGTAATAGTAAATAAATAATAAATTAATTACATGCTCTAAATAAATATAAATAAGAATAAACAAAAAAATAGTAAAAATCAGTAAAGCTATCAAAAAGTGAAAACAAAAGAAATAAAACAAGAAAGTAGTAAAGTTGCATGTTGACACATGGAGTGTGTGCATGTGGTTCCCCTTCCAATGTTTGTTCTATTTAATAAATGGTGAGGAAGATGAGAGGCATTCCATCATTCCATGATTCCACTATCCATTCTCTTGGGAGAATAGTGTTGTGAGACAAAGGATTCCCTGGCAGTAGTACGTTGATTGAGGGCTCGAGGGTGGCCAGTTGTAGTAGGATTTTGTGCAATTGAGTCTACGATTGGGTGGAGAGTCGTCCCCAAGACTTTGTTGTAGTTAGCAGAATTCAACTAGCATTCAACTAGTGTTTCATAGGTAATTGCCTCTACTCACATTTTTTTTTAAATTTAAGGTTAACTAGTTAATAAATTGCATGTTGATTATAAATTGCATGATTAATCTAATTGATTACATGTTTTTATTTCTGGACTGTTACAAATGCCAAAAATACCCCCCTTTGGAATTGATGACAACTCTAGTTGATCCAACCATTTGAAATTGTCCTCTGAAAAACTAATGTTGTCACTCTCTCTCACTTTGACATTAGTGGAAAAGGGTTAAACAATTCACTTGACATCAACTAAATAGAAAATACTCCCCTTGGACAGAAGCTAGGTCCCATCAACAACAAACTAGTGCAATAAAATATATTTCCAATCAGAAGTAGCAAACTATAGCACTCCTATGGTAGCATGACTTTTAGTAGTAGCAAAAAAATCCATGTCATAGAAGTAGAAACATATCAATCACCAAACCATAGCAGTAGGAATATAATATGACCAACTACCTACAACAACTATGATAAACTCTATGGAAACAGTAGCAAACTCATAAATGTATCATAGCAACAACAATCTTAACCAACTCCATCTCTATCAACATCACTCTCCAATCAAAACAATGACAACGTATGATAAACATCAACAACAATGACAACACTCAACTTAGTAGCAACAAATAAATTATCGTGAGCATCAATAATAGTATAACATGAGAAATATTACTCTCTCCATCAACATCACCAACAACATACCATAAAAATCAGCAGCACGTGTAAAATATGAACAACATCAAACTCTACCATATTCTCCTCATCAAATCATTGTAACAACACATGTATGATTACATGGCCAAAGTAACAATATGTGCTCCATATATTAGCAATATCGACAATGCAATCCATTGCATGAGCATCAAGTATAAGACCTCCACGAGCAATGATATAACCTCGATATGTATCAGCAACAATGGGAGTAGAATACATAGAACATGTTCTCTCAACATATCAACCTCTCACTAGTAGCATGTTTGTAACAACAACACTATAATTTATAACAAAAACATGATATCCACAAGAAACAACCATGTTCCACATAGGAATCAATGATAAAATCAACTAACAAAAACAACGTAACAATATGTCATAGAAGCAATAACAAATACATATCCTCATCATATCAAAGCATTCATGAGGCTCATCAACCAACAATTATACTATATAATCAATTCAATCCATGAGAAACATATGAACAAGGAGAAACAATGATAACATAATATCTAGAACTATAACAATAAACTCATTGTCTCCTCATCATAGGTGAACAACATATCATCAATAAGGCACAAGCAACAAATCACTGAGAAACAAAACATCACTATACATCAACAAGAACATCATAATATCTAGCAATAAACCATCATCAATAGCCCATAACCTCATTATCTTCTAAACCTCATGTCAACAAAATATCATGAGCAGCAACATACTTTCTCCATATATGAGCAACAATGTAAATCATCATGTCTCGGCCAACCAAACACATATTAGCAACAACATGTGTCATACATCTAGAAATAAAATACATAAACAATGATATGCATACTCTAGATGAGCCAACTCCAGAACATCATCTAATCTGGATTCCAGCAACACATATATGGTAATGCATGACATACATAAAGTCTAGTAGTATGAACACTATCAATGTACCAACTATGTCATGCACGCATATTATTTCACGATATGTGGTAGTAGAAACAAAATTCATCTCAACATCCTCCTAAATCAAATCAATGTCAAATAAATGCACAAAAAGCTTCTCCATAGGAGCACAATGCCAACCATCTGCAAGACCATTAGGAAGAAAAAAATATCCCCCTAAATGTGTGTCCTTCCATGAAACCTAAACCATGTGCAGAGGATAAACCATGTAACTATAATAACTTTAAAGATATCCATGGAATCTCAACATGCAACTGCTCCAAAATAACCACTAACAAGAATGGTTGATCCAACTAAAAATCTAATGTAAAATAGTAGGTCAAAAATAGAAATAACATTCAAAACATCATAAAACATTTCAACACATGCATTTCATAATATGCAATCTTTCCTTCGTGCAATTTTTCCGATATGGATGCACCTCCAAAGGATCTACATGTGACTCAATATAAAACCATAGGCTCCCTCTAAGACCATGGAGGCCTCAACTTTCGATGGGAGTTCCTTGCTGCTTTTTTCTCCTCCAAACTTACATATGATGATCCTCCATTTTATTATTCAGTTGCTATTGCATGTTCTTCTTCTTTTGATTGGATGTCCTGAAATACATGGGAATCTTGCAATCCTTGGCCTTATGGATGATATTATCACACACAAAACATCTTATGTAACAAAGGAACTGAGGAATAGACTGATATTTTATGTTGAACTGATTTGTATTCCTTGCCTTTCCCTGCATTCAATAGTCATATGGCCAAAATCATTTCATGATAAATAATAACCATAAAAAGGACTATTATATTTGAATGATGGTGACCTTTGTGAAAATGACCATCTTCTTTGAATGCATGCTTGTGGTTGCTTCTCCTTTTGTTGAGAGGGTTTGATATCTCCAATATTGGAATTTGTTGCCATATGTCCACGTATACCACAATATAACATATCCCAATTCTATTATTATTCTTTGGCCTCCTTTGCTTGTTATTCCTCTTCTTTCATGGTTGTTGATTATCATTTTTCTCACTATTACTAGAGACTCCAACAATTTCTGATTTTATTGTAGATGCTTGAGCACTAAATTTGAACTTATTTGATTCCTTCCTTGTGGAAATGTCTTCATCCTTTAAAATTTTATACTCTTCCTCCAACTCGTTGTATCGCTTCCTCATTCCAATATTGATTTTTATTCCTTCTTTGAGATGAAATTTTAGATCTGAAATTTCTTATTTGAAGGAACACTCTTTTTCATCAAGAAATTGCAATAGCATTCGTTGATATTTATTTTCAACTATGAGACTATAACACCATCCTCCCACACTTACCTAGGTTCACCAGTCCACCAAAGTAAATACATGATGAAGAGTTTCCACGATATGACTCAATGTCCTAGGTATAGGAAATGAAGTGGAATTGATAGACTAAAGCTTAACAACCTTCTTCGAGAGCTAGAGGACCCTTCGAAACCAAACAACCACTCCAGGTGCCCAAACCTTGAGTTGACTTTCTTTTTTAGTGATCTACACTCATATTTGGTTGCATAACAAGACAAGATAGCGATTGTAAGACTCTAGTTGCATGGATAACCCTACCTCCCAATGACTACAGACTAAATTACCTAGTTCTGTGCATGTGACCTTGAGATACGAGCCACTTTTTCATGGCTAAGATCAACACATCTGCCCAAAACTTGATAAAAATTTCTAGAATGATGAATGACATAAGGACAAAGCCATTAATGCAAATATTAGACAAGAACTTGACATAACAAGGCGTAACCATGACAGGAATTATGTCAAACACATAGTGAACATGTAATCTATAGTTCATAATTACATATTTGCACATAGGGGACTCATACTTATATGAGAATCATTAATAAGGTTTGATTCCCTGTCATAATAGTTGTAATATCATCTATTAGGTCATGCATTCATTAACCATTCATTTACCAATCAAAACATGATGGGCACCATAACTAGAGTCTATCATAAAACTAGGCTTATAACCAACATATAACCAGAATAATAACCATCATAGAAAAACCATCAAAGCCACATAATAACAAGTATAAATACTCATGAAATAAAAGAGGAGAAGAGATTTGATTATCATATGCAAATCAAACCAAGCAAGGGACTTTCACAGACCACCCAATCATAGATTGGGTTGAACCAAAATCTCTCTTTCAATCAATCACCCCCATACCATATTCTAAGCACGAATGTGCATGGAATAAACCAACCAAAACCAAACCAAGGCTTCCAAAGGATAAACAACCCCAAACCTTAACCATTTATTCCACCTGACGGATAGACATCACTAACCATCACTAGATTGGTATCTACACAGGTTGTCCAGGGCTCCAGAATGTTTGTTCGAACCCAACTCCAGGACTAGAAACTCAACCCATAGTTGTCACATGGATCCAGAGCATTTCTCAAACCAATGATCCAAGAATAGTAATTCAACCCACCAAGGGCTCCAAAGAATTTTTTCAACCAAGGATTCTAGGACTGGTAACTCAACCCAAGTTATCTAGGGCTTCTAGAGTGTTTGTCCAACCAAGGCTCCTAGAACTAATAACTCAAGTAGTAGCCATAAGTAACATGAGGACAAATTGGAAATTATTATGTAGGAAACCCATAACACCATGGATATCCAAGAAATGGAAAGGCTAGGCAAACCACTTTCAATCCTATCAATCCTCCATGCCAATGAAAAATCATAACCAAACAACCACATGCATATGCCATGCATGCCAAAACTAGCAAGGCAATCATACATGCAACTTGATACCTACAAATAAAACCCATTGTAGTTGTTGATATCCTTGTCCCCTTGCACTTTCATATTCTTCCTTTTCCTTCTTTCTTCGAATCCAAAGTATGCCAAAATCCTCCAAGTGTGCTCCAAGAAACTTGAAGTGTGCAAGAGTATCAGCAAGAGAGAGAATATCATGAGAGTGCCAAAAAATGAACCGAAAAAGATGTGAACTAATTCTTAGAAGCCTTTTTATCATTGAGGCCTCTATTTTCTTCATTTTCCTTCATTTTTCCTTAGATGTTCCTCACATGCAATTATGTGACATTTAGCCTTCCTTTTCTCCTAATATCCATTATTTTCATAAATAAAATGCCAATTAATGCCACTTTTCCTTTTCCATTTCATTTTGCCAATTTCGATAGCCATTAACTAATCACAAGTCGTCCCCATCGCTATTTTTTTTCCCAACATTCAGCTTGGAATATCTGTCACATGACCTTGGTTATTATTTTTCCTTTATAAACTTTATTACGTGGATTTTTAAACAGGGTTGTTACAGAACCCTCCCCTTGGGGCAACACTGTCCTTGGTGTTCAATGAAAATTATAGATCAACAAATGCATGATGCTTATGGAGATTTATAACACAACTCATTGTAACATTTACATCATATACATCTACTGAAACATAATCAACATATCATTAACACCATACCACTTATTGAGATTTATAACATAGATCGATGTGATATTTACATACTTATGCATATATAGACATAACCAAAACACAACATCATAACATATATCAAAATACATCTGCTCAACCAGCAAATAGAGAAGAATACATAGCCTTCATTTAATCATCCATCTCCTTGCGTAGCTTCATCAGGCCCAAAGAGCTTCCACTGCACTTTCACTTGCTCGATTTCTTGATTCTGGAGCATGAGCATATTTCGCTGCAAAATGCATTGAGTTTCTAACTTGAATTATCCTTCTCATTCCACTTGTAGTACAAACCATCCAATCACATAATCAGAATATTTCACATACTTCTTAAGTAATGTAACATAGAAAACATCATGGACTTTCACTATCGGAGGTAGTGCAAGTCTGTAGGATAGTACTCCAGTCCTCTCAAGAATCTTGAAAGGCCCGCAATACCGAGGTACCAGCTTGGCACATGATCCAATCCTTAAGGCTTTCTTCTTGGGCTTGATGCACAATTACAATAGTTCCCCAACCTGAACCTCCTTAAACACCTTATGCTAATCTTCATAGGTCTTCTACCTATCCTCTGTTACCTTTAAATTCTTCTTGATTACCTACATTTATTGTTCCATCTCTGCCAACATATATGGTCCAATCAATAAGTTGTTCATTGGACCACTCCAACTGATAGGAGTATTACAGCTCCACCTATAAAGTGCCTCAAATGGACTCATCTTCAAATATGCTTGATACCAATTGTTATATTCAAACTCCACCATGGAAGATATCATTCCCTCTTTTGCTATTCTTTCATAACCTACATTCTTAGCATGTCCTCCAAAATATTTTTGACCCTCTTTATTTTTCCATCTATCTATTGATGATAAATTGTTTTGAAGGCCGACTCTGTACCCAAACCTACAAAAAACTCCTTCCAAAACCTAGAAGTAAAATTTTCATCTCTGTTTGACAAAATATTCTTTGGAACACCATGCAACCTCACTATATCTATGATGAAGACCTGAGCTACCTCACTAGTTCAATCTGTAGACTTCACTATAATGAAGTGTGCCACCTTTGTCAACCTATCAACCACGGCCATGATAGAGTAACATTTTCTAGATGTTCTAGATAAAATTGTAATGAATTCTATGGAAATAACCTCCCATTTCCACTCTAGAATCAAAATTAGTTGTAATAACGCACCTAGATTCTTACACTATGCCTTCACCTATTGAAAATCCAAGCATATCACAACAAACTTTGCCACATTTATCTTCATATTAGGCCAATGGTAGAACTTCTTAACACTCTAAATGTCTTATAATATCCCAAGTGACCTAAATATGGCTTAGTGTGATATTCCCTCAAGATAAGCTTCTTGATCACGTTGTTGTCTAGAACATAGATCTTGTCCCTAAATTTGACCAAACCATCTACCATGAGATGAAATTCCACATCCTGTTCACTTGTACCCTACCACTTGTAACCTATGCTTAAGCTGCTAGTACCTAACATCTTTTTGTCCTTCCTACAATATCCGATCCTATAAATTTGTCCCATATGAGCTCATAGCTACTATGTGATTTCCCTCTACTCTTCTACTAAGACAATTTGCAACCATGTTTTATTTTCCTTTAATATACTTGATCTCAAAGTCAAACTCACTGATTGTAGCCAACCATCTATCTTGCATGAAAATCATATTCAATTGGTTAAGTACATATCTCAATCCACTATGATCACTCATCAAGACGAACCTGCTACCAAGAAGATAATGTCTCTGCATCTTCAATGCGTGGATGATCGCTTCCAACTAAAGATCATGAGTCACATAATTTTGCTCATGCCCATTTAGTTTCCTTGATTCATAGCATACGACATGTTCCTCCTGCATTTGTACTCCACCAAGTTCTCTCTTGGAAGCATATTTACATACCACAAACTCTTTATTCAAATCTGCAATCTTTAGAGCCAGAACATTTTTCAAGAACTACTTCAACTACTTCGAACTCATTGCACATTCCTCTTTCCATTCAAATTTCTTTCTCTTTCTCTACAAATATGTAATAGGATAGGAAATACGTGATAATTTCTTGATAAACATCCTCTAGTAATCTGCTAACCCCATGAATGATATGAACACATCCACATTTCTAGAGTTGCACATTCCATTATAGCTCTTATATTTTCTAGATCCACTAATATGCCTTATTTGGAGAAAATATGTCCCATGTAATGTACCTTTGTCTAAAAGAAACTACATTTAATAAGTTTGGAATAAAATCGATGCTCTCTTAGCAATATCAATAATGTTGCTAAGTGTTCAACGTGCTCTTCCTAATTCTTAGAATATATCAGTATATCATCAATGAATACAATCACAAACTTGTCAAGATAAGGACACAATATAATATACATCAAGCACATAAAATTAGTTGGAGCATTAGTCAAATTGAAAGGAACTACAATAAACTCATAATTCCCATACCTGGTCCTGGAAGAAGTTTTATAAATGTCCTCTTCTTTGATGCGTACCTGATGGTATCCTGATCTCAAACCAATCTTTGAAAACGCTACTACTCCTTTCAACTAGTCAAGCAAGTCATCAATCCTCGGTAAATGGTACCTATCCTTGAATATGACCTTGCTCAACTGAATGTAATCAATGCACAACTTGAGAGTATGTTGAAGGCCCCGAAAATTGGGTCAACAACAAGGGGAATACCCGCCCGGTCCGGACCTTGTTTGGCAGCTCCTTATCCGTTTGGTATAGTGGGTCCGACTGCGGATATGGGAACAGTTTCCCAATTCAGTGTGTGTGTGTGTGATAAAGATGGGTATTTCTGTTCTAAATGGAATACTTCTATCCTAATTCTAATCTAATGCTATGCTATTGTATTCTAATAAGCAGAAAAACATCGAAATTTATGCTAACCCGGGGTGTGATCTTTCCTCTATGCGATCTAAAAAGATTTCAAACAATAAATGGTAATAAAGATCATTCAACTATTATAAGAAAAGAATTCAATAAAGATGAACTACTTCGTATAAGAAGTTAGACAAAACAGTTGTGAAAACTTATCGCATAAATAAGCTATTCATACACTAAATATAAACAAATAGTTATCACCGTACAAAAGTGCCAAATGATAACTCAGACATCCATGCTATAATATACAAAGAACTAAAAACTAAATATCACTTTAACGCATAAGCAGAAATGGTTAAGAGATAAAAGTACCATTTATAACTAGTCCTACTTATGAGCTTCAAGTGAAAATTGATTTATCTCTCCTTGATTTAACATCCACTAAGAGTACAAAAGTGCAACATCAGTAGCAAATTTAAAATGCAAATATCAAATAAACCCTATTCCATTCATTCATCAAAACCTCCTCTGAGGGTGCAAAAGTGCATGTTCTGAGGACAAGTTTTTGATAAATTTCTGGACCCTTCTCTAAATGCATGAGAAGGGCTTAAATACTACTAACTAAATAACTTATTTACAGAAATTGAGGATTCGATTTAAATGACCATCCTCTTTCTAAGCAAAACTATTTCTAAAATTAAATCTAATATCTAACTATTTCTAAATTTTCTCCTTAACGCCGCAAGCATTCAGTATTTTCCTGAGTGGAGTCGGTTGACTGTCTTTCGTCTTTGGTTGAGTTAAGCAAACAGAATCGACAAGAGCTGGCATTATCTTCTCAGTAAAATTGATGATATACTTGAGAGTCATCCAATGACTATGTGACATTACCATGTATACCTGGTAAAAATCTCATTTGAACTTGGTTAACCCTTGGACTGCTTCTGCTTTTCCTTTAGTCTTCTGTTTCCAGTTTGTTTCTATTGCTGCTTTCTTGCCATTTTCGGGGCTTGCAGGTGACTGAGTAATTAGGAGCCTTCCTTTTCGAGCAAGTTTTCTCAGCGATGCACGATTAGCGCTAAGCGTTAATTGCGCATCAGAAACTGCCTCTGTTTCTTGATCCGAGCTTCCCTGATGCGTTTTTTGCCTCTTGCGCCTTTTTCTCTCATTGGGTATAAAACTCGAAATCTGTAAAAATAGTGATTCCATGAGCTCTTGACCCTAAGAATTAAAACTATCTATTTCTGGTATTAACATCATTCAATACCCATTCAACCATTGTTGTATATGAGAAATCTATGATGGATGCCTCAGAATAGTTCTGCGGCTCTTTTTCTCCCTTAAGTGGATTAGGTGTGCCTTCTTAAATGGACATTGGAGTGTTGCCTTTCCTCCTCATAGTTTTCTGCATACTGCCTTGTATAACGCTTCGTCCTTCTTTCCTGCAGTTTACATTTGAGGTGGAAGTAATGATAAAAAATAATGACAAGAAAACTTTAAAATGCCGAAGATATGCAAAACATGCCACCTTACGTGAACTAGTTCTTCGAAAAACCACACACCATACTTCATTAACAACTGGCAACAACTCATTAATTCGCATTAAAATGCATGACCAATTCTTGGCTTAAAAGTTTTCTCGAATAATGAGCCAGAACCAACTGCGATGGAGAGGTCCTGCGATTTTTCTTTGCGATATCGCAGATCGCTGTATCGCAAATCGCAATTGCATCGTGTTGTTCTATCGCAAGGTCGCAGTATCACAATATCGCAGCATCACAACTTCGCAGTGTCGCAGTGTCACAATATCGCAACATCACAATATTGTAGTATCGTAGTATCGCAACATCGCAATATCGCAGTATCGCATATCGCTTAATTTTTATAATCGTTATGTGTAATTCATGTGATTTTTGCAACGCGCGATATGCGATATAGCATATCGATGATTTTAAAGTTTTTCAATGTGAGTGCTTCTTTAACGTATGCGATGCGATGAAGTTTCACGTCGCAATCTCGTGTTTTTTTACCATTTTAACTCATTAGAAGGTACCCTATCATTCTTTGAGCGATGTGATATCTCTTAAGGAGTGAATTTTACTTTCTTTGTTATGAAACTTAGGTTTTCTAGATTCTTCAAGGTATTTTCCTAAGTCCATGATGTTGTAAGTTTCATCTAAAAAGAAATATAACACTAATTGATTTTTTAGATTTTTACTGAGGGTCCCCACTTATTTAGTATTAGTAATAGCACTTCATAAGGAGGGGGGCTGTTGGTGGCCACAACAATTGGCGATTCACTTGGAAGAACCAGTTATCTCTGTGTTTCTATTGAATATTTTCAGCTTCCAAAACAGAAAATTTTTCAGAAAATTAAACTTTATTATGGAAAGATAAAGTACATTATGCTCGAACCTGTCAATGACATTTTGTTTCAGTTATTTTCAACTTTGATTATTTTCTCCCTCAAGTTAGTCCTTATGTTTAGATTAGCCATTACTTGGTTTTTAAAAATAAAACAAAGTCTTCTCTGTAAACCAGTTTTAAATATGCTCATTTGTCGTAGGTAGAGCCTCTGCTGCCAGCAGGCATTTATAGCCTTGACAAGGTTACCTGTTACCCAACAATGATCCTGTATCCTACTTAAAGAAACCTACAATTCTCAAAGAAAAATCCACATCCACACTTATTGCTTTGATTTTCTTTTTATTCTTAAAGAAGAATGTCTTGGTTTGATAGCCAATTTATGACACAGTCATTCACTCGATTTATAACTTTGCTGAACAAGATGGCTCATGATGAGACCCCTTGCCTCTTGATTGTAACAATCTTGAGTCATTTCCTTGTTGTGGTATGCAGTATTTGGCAAAGTCAGCAAGTTATAATATCTGTGATTATGATAAGTCGGTTCGTGATGAGACCTCTCATTCTTCAAGATGAAGTGTATCCTTGGATTGTTCCTCTGAAAGTTGTGATTTCCTTGGTAGGGAGGAAGTCATTGTTTCCTTTAGATAGCTCTAGACGACTATGATAGAGTTTTTGGAAGTAGCTATTCTACAGAGAATCTTTATTTTATTATTGATACCTTTCATTGCACTGATGTAAAACAATTTCTTCACTATAGGTTATTTTCATCAAACTTTATGAAGTTGAAACTAGTGCCATATCTAGGTTAGAGTCTTCAACTGTATCTTTCAATAATAAAGATCAATCTTCCAAAAGATTTGCTATTTATACAAGCGAAAAATCAATATCTGAAAGAGAGTTGGTGTCTTTTTCATAAATGCCTAATGTAACCATTCACAATTGGTTTTATTATGAAAAAGAAAAATTATTACTCTACAAAAATAGAAGAATAATCTTCTATGGAAAATATTTCTTAAGAATTTGTCCGTTGGCAGGCAAAGAGTCTCTTTTACCTGCTAAATCTTGTAACACAAATGTCGATGGACATAAGACTTCTACAATTTGAAAAGGACCAAGCCACATTCTTTGAAATTTTGTATGTTTCCCCTTTTCTTCATGTGCCTTGTCCCATTTTAAAACTAAATCTCCTATCTGAAAATCTTTTCTGGTCATTATATTTGAATCAAAAGAGGATTTTACTAGTGCTTGATGATGAACATGCATTTTATTAGCTTGTTCTCGTTGTTTGTCTAATTTGATTATTTCCATTTGTCTTAGGTGTAATGAGGAAGTTGGTACTTCATCAATGTATTGAACTAGAGACAAAGAAGGAATTGCTAAATGAGTCATCAGAACCACTTCTCTCCCATAAACTAAGTTATAGGGAGAAGTGTCGATGGAAGCTTTTCTCGTTATTCGGTCTTCCCGTAAAGCGTATATTAAGGATTTATGCCAATTTTTATGATTTTGGTCTACTGTTCTTTTGATAATCCTGATTAGGTTTTTATTTGTAGACTCGGCTAACCCGTTGCCCTGTGGATAATAATTGGCCGAATATTTAAGTTTGAATCCTCTTTTAAGTGCCAATTCAGTCATTGCATTTCCAGAAAAGTATGATGCATTATCGAACATTAAAGCGGAAGGTAATCCAAACCTGGTGATTATAAATTGATCTATGAACTCAATGATATTTTCAGCATTAGCCATCTTGAGTGGAACTGCTTCAACCACTTAAGTAAAATATCTGTGCTGTAAGGATATATCTATGCTGCTTGAAGAGTGAGGAACGAATCTCACTATTATGTCCAATCCCCACTGACTGAAAGGTTGGTCGATGTTAACTGGTTGTAGTCGTAAGGATGGCTTCTTTTGTCTCCCAGTAGTAGTTTGGCAGACTTGACATTTCCTCACGTAACTGTGTGAGTCTTTGAATAACGTGGGCCAGTAATACCCTGCGTGCAAGATTTTATGTGCAGTAGCATCTCCAACATAGTGTCCGCCTGCTGGCGCATCGTGGAGTTCCTGCAAAACTTTATCAGCTTCAGATTTCTCAAGACATATAAGGAGAACAGAATCGTAAATTCATTCTAAAAAGAATATCATTTATGAGCTGATATTGTTTGGCTTTCAACCTTAGAGCTCTTTTCTTAGTATGATCGAGGTATGAAGGAGCATATCCATTCTTAATATAATAAATGATATCAGCATATAATGACTCTTCATCGTTTAGGCTTACCTCGCACACTTGTACCTCTACAGATGGAATTTCAGAAATTTGCGACACTCCAGCCAGCATTTTGCAAAAGCCTTGACCTCTTACAATGTTTGCTAGTTTAATTTCTATGTCATATTCTTGTAAGGCAGTTACCCAATTGGCTCTCTTCTCACCCACATCCTTTTGTACTAGAAGATTCCTTTCTGCTGGAAACGATACTACAATTTTAGTATGGGTTTTGAGTAGAAAAGGTCTGAAGTATTTGATTGCTTTGAAAATAGCATACACCTGTTTCTCCACATCTGAGTAATTTAATACAGCACCCTGCAAATTTGAACTGAAAAAAGAAATTGGTGCTTTTGCCTTTTCTTGATTCGTTTGAGTGAGTATTGTAGCATATGACCTATTTGATGCAAATGTGTATAAAATAAAAGGCTCTGAAAAATTCAGAGTTGCTAAAGATGGAGCATTAATAATAGCCTGTTTGATCAGGTTGAATGCTTCATGTTCATATTGGCCCCATTTAAAATTAGAGTTCTTTTTTATCATGGTTTGTAAAGGAGATACGATTCATGAAAAATATGGAACAAATCTCTTTACAAAATTGATTTGACCAAGGAAAGATTGCATGGCTTTTTTGTTATGAGGTATGGGTATTTCAGAAATTTCTTTGATTCTGTCAGAATCGATGTGAATTCCAGATTTTGACACTATGAATCCTAGAAGTTTCCCTTCACTTAAAGCGAAAAAAGATTTCTTTGGGTTAAGTGAAATTCCGTACCTTAAACATCGTTGGAAGATTTGTTTCAAATCTTTGAGATGGTTTCCTTGTTTCTTGGAGTACACGGTTATATCATCCAAATAAATTACTATAGATTTATTGACTAAACCTTTAAATGAAATGTCCATGGCTCTCTGGAATGTGGCACCAGCATTAATCAAACCAAACGACATCTTTCGATATGCATATGTGCCCCATTTAGTTTCGAATGTGGTCTTCAATTGATCATCATGATGTACCAACACTTGATTGTATCCTGAAAATCCATCCAAGAAGGACATTAATTCTGAGCCTGCCACTGCCTGCAATATCTGCTCCATAGGTGGTAAGGGAAAATTGTCTTTTTGACAGGCTTTGTTAAGATTGCGAAATTCAATACAAATTCTAATATCTCCGTTTTTATTTCTAACAGGTACCATATTGGAGACCCATTTAGAATGTCTGACGGGAAATATTATCTTGGCTTTCAACAGCTTATTGAGTTTGGTTTTTATCTGATTTTCTAAGTTGGGATGAATCTTTCTCAATTTTTGTTGGACAGGTCTTTCGTTATCGGTCATTAGAATAGTATGTTGGATGATAGAAGTGTCGTATGTTTTGAGTTCATCATAGTTCCAAGCAAAAACGTTTTTGTATTGTCTCAAAAGACGAATATATGCTAGCT